>ML778510.1:82730-95306 GCA_009831015.1 Picea engelmannii | reverse complement strand
ACCACTTCTCTTTTATGGACTTCATCATGGAGAATGTAATGTTTGATCTCAAAGTACTTTGGTCTTTCTAGAACGTCAATTTTCTCTGAAGGATTCATATAGCTCTAATCAATATAGTGTGTCATTACTGGATTCATCTTTTGTTCCCCATTAGCTCATAACATCATGGAAAGGCTCAAACTGGAACATATCAACATGGCACTTCTTTTTTCATCATGAGATCTTTGTCATGGATTGGCAATCCATCATCCTGATCTTCTAAGTAATCATTCTAATACAATATATTTGTTATAGAAAATATTCACCACGCTTTTGTTGTGCATTGGAGGTTCTCCACCAAGTTGTCTTCTTCCATTTGCATACAAGGGTCTCTTTCTGGTATGCCTCAAAACATTGAGGTTGCTCTACATATGCCCTTCATTCAATTATTCTGGAGAATAGTCTTTGCATTCATCTGATGTCAATTCTAAACTATGGATATTTTGAACGATATAATGGCTCATGTAGAGATATATTTGGTTTACTGGAACAAGTAATCATCATAGTCTTCTCCCTCCATCTGGGAGAACCTCTAGTTCTAGATCTCGTAAAGCTTACATTCATAAGTCTTTCATAAATTGTTCTTCATCACAACTTTCAGTACCTTTTTCTTGATTGCTTTCAGTGAGTTCATATCAGGCTGGTAATCTTTTGATTCTTGATACAATGACTTGTTGTTTTGGCTTCTCTTTCTTTCTTGGAATCTTCATCTTCTTCCTCATGCTTCTCTTTATATCTTAGGTCCATGGAGTTTTCTATAGATTCCATGCTCTGAAGTTTCCAGTTTATTCCTTTTATCATAGGATCATGGATGTGGATGGACAACCAGGGATATTTTAAGACTTATTTTTGAAGAGGGATTCTTCTGAAGTCAAACTGAACACGTACTGCTTTTTATGGCTGCTACCATGGATATATACTTCATCATCTTCATAGGATTATCTCCCTCCTAAATCTTGCTTCATGTATGAGTGCATGTTTTTCTTTTATATAATCAGCTCCCTCCATCTAACATAATCCACGCTTTTGTCTGCATCCTTATTGCCTTCTATAAGGTGTCATAAGTCTTTCTCCAATTTCTTCTTGATTGTTGATTCTGGCTCATCTTGCAGTTGTTACTTATGTAATAACTTCCATGTGATTTGTTTGATGTACTTCATTATTTTCATGTGTATTATCTGACTTGTAGTCATAATGATAGAAATCCTTATCTTGTTGTTCTTCCATAGTTATAGTTCTTCTTGGAACATATTATCTTCTAAGATATGTATAGAGACTATTCAAACAAGATATGTACAAGAACTATGAAGAATATTGTTACCTTGTCTTTAGAGGAAGAAGTATTCTTTATCCTGCTTGGTTTTCTTTGAGGGTTCCCTTTTCAAGAAGCTCCATCCAACTTGTTTTCTGACTTCATATAGTAAATCATGGCTGCTTTGACTTGGTCAACCCTAGATTTGACCAAAAACTCAAACTTCATGTCTTGGCTTTCTGAGAGTACTAGGAGATGCGCTAGACTAGGGCACACTGGTCTATCTAGAAATTAGGTCAATCCCTTCACTTAAGGTGCCTCAATGAGAGGTTTAGGGTTTCTACAACTGCACCTGCTAGTAACCCTAGTTGGAGTGCTTTGGTGACTGCTCCTACTAGAAACCCTAGCAACAATTCTTCAACGAGCTTAATATCCTTATGGTTATGCTCCCTTCCAGTGGTTAGACTGAATGAAGGAGGTGTGGGCCCATAACCTATTAGAATATGATGGATGTGTTTTTTTTACCATAGATAATATCTCTATTGTCACCCAACCATAGGCCGAAGCCATCCTCCAAGCACCTTAACCTTGACAGAGAATCACTCCGGAAGCAAACCCTAGGCTAGATATCCAAACAAAGGGTGACACACCTTTCTCCAAGGATAGCGCACCAAACAAGAGTTGATCAGATAGTCCAAACCAAAAGGTAATATGCTAGCTGTAGCAACTACAACGGCGTCTCTCCTCCAGAATTGCACACAAAACTGGCTAACTGTAGTGCGCACAAGTGAGCTTTGCAATTATGAGAATGCTTTTCAGAATAAAGATTGGCCTCCTGTATTTATACTAATTCTGGCTAACTTCTTGGGCTGACTTCTCATTCTGGGTACCTATTTACTCAATATATATTATTTCTTCTGGTCGACTTCTTCTGTTGGAGGCTAATAACCTAATACAAATTATCCTCTTGAGCCGACTTGTCTTCTAGGGTTATTAGCCAACTCATTAGGGTTTCTTCTTGCTTCCTAGAATATTCTATTCTCGTTAGGTTTACACATGGAGGTAAATACCTCTCGCAGCTACCACAATATCAACACACGTGTCCTCCCTATTCAACCTCTGTTGGAATTTTTCAAGTTCTTCCACTACTTAAGAGATTGCATGCTCTTATCATTTAAGAACACACTTGGTTCTATGTTACAACACCTCTCAGTTGTAATTTTGCTAACACGATCTTTGTCCGCTACCTGCAATCTGCAAACAAATCTTAAAACCAGAGATATCGTAGAAACATCAATAATACCTGCAAGATATTTTCATGATCTTGATCTTGTTTTCCACATCGAATGCACTTGAATGGAACATTTTCTTGTAATCATGCCTCTGTCTGTCAAATTTATAATATGATCCTCTCTCCCTTTCTTTGCATTATCAGATTCAACAATTTGAATTCCTCTGTGCAATCACAACTAATTTTGACTTCCTTCCAGTTGTCTGACAAATTATATTTGCAAGTACATTTACTGCATCAACTCATTTTCAAGAGCATGAACCTTCCTCTGATTTACCTTCCAAGGATATTTTACTTGCTCCGATACCACTTGACGTAGGACCTCCCATCCTAAAACCCTTTAGTTGCATTTGTCTATTGTAAACTACATTTCAAACCCCAAAATAGGGGTGCCAAGGATCGTCAAAGCTCTTCTAATTCGATCACTAACAGGATTGAATCCTTATTCCCTTGTATTTCCCGCAAGATCTCACTTATGTTATCATTCCCTTCACTTCAAAACCCTTTAATGACTCCATACTTTACATACTGCCCCACATATAGTTATTTTATAACACTTGAAGGATTGTGTTTTCTAAATTTCATTGTTTGAAAATTACTTCACTGGTTTATTATTTTACATGCAGAAAACCACCAGTCCTCCTCTCATTCATTTACTTTTTGAATCTCAGTCTTCAATAATGAAACCAAGACTATGGACATGATTTAAACACAAGGTATTTAAACATAATAACATAAGGTAAGTTAAATCTTGAACCTGTTCATCCACAATACGCATCCCTAGAATTCAAATAACCCAAAGTTATACATCATAACCATTATGGGTCCTCTACAAGTTCGGGTCCACCACCACGCTTTATAACCTCGGCAATAAATACGGGTCATCTGATCTATGATCGGATCCCAAACTCAACTCAACACTATATTTTATTTGAATTATGGGTACGCTCCACCGCGTTAACCTCCTTCTTTCTTCTCGCTCTGCAATGGATAATCATCATAGATCCTATCCTTTGCCATGATCGATGGTTCTAAATGTAATATTGTCGAACCTTTGTTTTACAACTCTGTCGGGGTTTTGATCCTTCAAAGCAATGGATATTATGAACCTTTGGTCAGATCCTACGGTACCTGTAACTTACTTATCTGCATTCATGATTTTACAATTAGAATACAATGAACCTCAACTTCTGCCTGAATCTAACTATTCCATGTTAATGGGTTTCAGATTCTTGTAATAGATTATGTTAATTAACCATTTATAACCTTACTACAACACATTTTACGCAAAGATATATATAAGAATACAGAGATATATCAATCACACGTAATTTGAGACTTATTATAACAGTTTCCACAGAGGTTAAACACACAAAATAACCATCACATTCTTAATGACAGGATTTAACTGTCATGAACATAGATTCCTTTAGATTAAGCTCGAAATAGAGCTTTCCACACTATTTTAATTCAGTATAAATGAATTGTACATAGCCAAATAAACCTGATCATTTGATTGTTAACCTCTACTTCGTCCTTAGGCCTTATTTACATTCAAATGGCCACTTACTCGACTAAAAAAACTTCTTCTCTTTGTCCAACCTCTTTGGACTAACCTCTCCCCTCTAATTCCCACAAGACTATAATAAATATACAAAAGGATATTGAACTGTAAATTGTTCAGATCCACAAATAACTTAATCAATATCCTAAGGATCCTCTCAGATTCCCAAATCTCTCCAAATATCACTAAGATATCTCACTAAACATGATCTTAGGATTCTACAAATATTCAAGAGATCTACTCACTCTAAAGTCTCTCAACCAACTAACTCTCACTCACTCATGTTCTCATACATTCGAGAAAAATTACAATTTAAATCATCACCAACTCCTTATCCTATGTATCTGACTCCTTACTCATCAAAACATAGGAAATTACAATTAAATCAAGACTTTGGGAACCAACTCCCTTGATAACACGAGATCTCCTAGTCTAGGCAATCGTATAATAATTTGGAAGTAGGATGCTCCTGCATCACTCTCTCTTATGAAAATGCTTCTTGGTGATATTTCTTGGTGAATGTTTGAGTTAAAGTGGTGCAGCCATATTGAAGGCTTATGTTCTTTCTCTTGGATGCTAATTTGATTGGTGAACTCTCTCTCTCTCTCTCTCTCTCTCTCTCTCTCTCTCTCTCTCTCTCTCTCTCTTGGAATTGGTAAGGAAAAATTGCATTTGTTAGTTCTTTCTTGCTTGTTCTTTGTCATTGTTTGTTGAAACCCTAGGAGGAGTATGTTTTATACACCCTCCATTAAGCTTCATCTTATTTGCTAATTTTATGAGTTATTTTGGGCAAGGGTTTCTAGGAGAAGTACGAGTGTGTACACCCTCCTAGATTTACCGTAGTTTGATTGGTATGCCCTAGGGAGTAAGAGGATTTACACGCCTATGGATTTTGTTGGTAAAACTCATACTTCTAAGACTCCATTCACCCATATTTTAAAGGAAATAATCTGAAATTTTTCATTGGTAAACATGTTTTGGTGAGATATCAATCTTGTTCAAGTTGGAATCTTTTGTGGATACCTTGAGGTCGCTAAAACCTGTAGGGAATCCTAATTATCTTAATATTCTTGTAGTTATTAAAAATTAAAAGCTACAGCCATTAGTGTTGCAGAAAATCATTCTTTTACTTATTTATAACTTACTTTTCAACCTTCAAAAGTTGCTAATAATTTACCCCTATAATCTACTAGTCCTAGCGCATCTTTTGTGTGGAGTCTTTGTGATTTTTGGTGGATGATTTCTATGTTGTAAAAAATTGTTTTCTACATCCATAAAGATGAATAATACCTCTGTAGTACTTGTTTCTAACAGCCTTGTTTCATTGCTAAAGTCTTGTGCTTTAATACTAGAGTTATACTAGTGTTTAGCTAGATTATATCTTGCATCATTTACATGACTTTAGCATCTTTTTCAGCAGATCTAATAATCATTTGTTCACAAATATATATCTTTTTTTATTGTTTCAAATAGGGAAATCAATCTTAACTTGTTTGTCCACCTAACTTATAGCTTGTATACATGGTTTTTCTTATGTCTTGGGCAGGTGCTATCATCATCCACAGGTGCTTAAGATTCTTGGAAACCATGGACCACTATCGAGAATCATTTCCAAGCCTTCTTCCATCTAGCAACTTGAACTATAGGTTCATCCAATAATAAGTATCACTTTCCATCTCATTTCCCCTTGGGTCACCCTGGATTCCCCCTTGAGGTGATCACTTCACCTCTAAAGTGGTAGTACCTATCTGCGATGACAGTGGATAGGTATTATCCTAGTTGTCACCATATTGTAGCTTGGTTTGGGATTTTCTCAACCTACAACTTGTGTGATAGCAGTTCCAATTACATAGTAAATCACACTCTCATAAAAGAGTTAAAAAATATAACACCGAAAGAAGCATGGACTAAAATTAATCCAAATGTAAGCTAATTTTGTCTATTTGATATTGAAGCATGGACTCAAATTATTCATGAGAAAAGGAAATCATTACAGGCTAAAAGTGAGAAGTGCATTTTTGTTGGATATTTTGAAGATGTCAAAGGTTGTAGACTTCTTCAACCTCATTCCAATGAAATTAGTATAAAGAGAGATGTGAAATTTAATGAAAATATATCAGCCTACAAGCCTAATTTAACATTTATGGAAGTGTTGAAATACATAAGGCCTGGTTAGTTTCCAAAGCATTCTCTCAAGTTGAAGAAATTGACTACAATGAAACATTTTCCCCCATAGCCAAAATGAATTCCATCTGCCTTGTTCTAGCCCTTACTACCTCACATAAATGAGACACCCATTAGATGGATGTTAAATTTGTCTTCTTGCATGGGGATATACAAGAATAATTGTACATGAAACAACCTCCTAGATATGTTCAGAATCATTGTATCCTTGTATGTCACCTTAAGAAATCTCTCTATGGTCTTAAGCAAGCTCCTCAAGCTTGGTATGCTACAACAAATAGCTTTCTTTTTGACACGGGTTTTTCTAGATGTCATTCTAACCCCAATTTCTATACCAATAAAGTAGGAAGCCATCTCACAATACATATTTTTTTATGTTGATGACCTTATACTCACTAGTAGTGACCGTAAAATTTTAACCCATGTGAAATCCAACCTTAAGAATAATTTTGAAACAATAGACTTAGGATATTTGCATTATTTCCTTGACCTCCAAGTGTTGAAAACCAAGGAAAAAAATTATCTTTACTAATCTAAGTATGCACATGAACTTCACCTCTTTCACATGGAAGATTCTAAACCAACACCTGCTCCCTTCCAATCTGGAGTCAAACTTTTTTCCACCTATACTACACCCGAAGTAGATGCCACTTTGTATTGTCAATTATTTGGTAGGCTTTTGTATTGACTCATACATGTTCCAATATTTCCTTTTATATTGGTTATGTTTCCTTGTATATGAAAACACCCCATGAGAGCCATTGGAAAGTAGAAAAAAGGATATTTGGTATATTTTTGGTATAGTTCAGTTTGGGATACATTATAGTTAAGGGGGGACTCCTTCACTGGTTGGTTTCACTAATTTCATTGGGTTGACAACCCTAATAATAGAAATTATATTGCAGGTGATGTTTTCAGTCTTGGATATTGGGTGTAACTCTGAGGAGAACAATAAAAAAATATGCAGAATAAACAAAGAGAAATAAAATTCATAGAAAATCGGCAGTATCTAAAGACATTGTTTCAACATTTAGGAACAACACATTGTGATCAAAACGTTGAAATTCATTATTGAATACATGTTCACCGTGATTCACATATTGATAATGACCCATTGGGTACTTTATTTAAAATCTCAAGATCTAACCAACTTCTTGGGAATCAAGAAGATCTTATCCACATATAATTTCAAGTGGTTGGAGTCGACTCTGTCAAATCCATGTTCTCTAGTCGACTAGTTAAACCATGTCTACCCGGCCATCCATTCCTCCAACCCATAATTGATTACTTGGTAGGTTGATCCATCGATTGCTTGTCTTCGACTACTAATCAATTTTCTGATCGAAAGCAACATCAACTACTCAATAGACTGTTATCAAATTATGGTCACCCATCCGATTGAATGTCTCCAACTGTGAGTTGACCATCCAACCGGTTGTCTCTAATAGAAGTGGGATGAACCAAAAAAACATGAGGTTCCAACAACCCCCCATTAGCACATGACTATTTAGATTCAGGAGGTGAAATTAAGTCAATAGGCACCCCCCCATAATTGCAACTACCTAAAACCCGGTCATATCACAAAGTTTAACAAACTTATCTTCAGACAATGGTTTGGTAAAGA
Organism: Picea engelmannii; assembly: GCA_009831015.1. Taxonomy (NCBI): domain Eukaryota; kingdom Viridiplantae; phylum Streptophyta; class Pinopsida; order Pinales; family Pinaceae; genus Picea; species Picea engelmannii. The sequence goes on along the minus strand of ML778510.1, from coordinate 87,352 downwards.
TATTAGCAATATGATCATCAATTTTGTAGTATATAAGAGTGACAAATTTCTCTTGAACCAACTACCTAAAATAGTGAGCATGAAGTTCGACATGCTTCATTTTACTATGAGAAACAAGATTGTTAGCAACTTGAATAGCTCTTTGATTGTCATAGTCGAGAATGGTTGCAGTTTGTATAGGAAACCCAAGTTCAACCAAGAGCTGGCAAATACAAATGACCTATGTGTTAGAATATAGGAGATGGTGTGCTCGTTTTACCATTGAGGATACCCTCGTCACCCAACCACAGGCCAAAGCCTCCCTCCGAGCACCTTAACCTTGACCTGAGAATTCCTCTGGAAGAAAACCCTAGGCTAGATAGCCAAACGAGGAGTAGCGCATCAATCCCCAAGGATAGCGCATCACAAAAAGATGATCAGATAGTCCAAACCCTAGCCAAGAGATATTCAAGCCAATACTGAAACTAGCTTCTACTACAGCTGCACCTGCAACCCTCCTCCAAACCTGCGCACCAACTGGGAAAAATGTAGTCCTGAGATGTTACAAATGAGAACTGGTGCCCTGTATTTATACTGGTTCTGCCATATTTGTTGGGGCCGACTTCTCATTCTGGATAGTGTCTATACAGTATTTTATTATTAATTATGGCTTACTTCTTCTCTTAGAGGCTAATAGCCTAATATAAATTATCTTCTTGAGCCGACAAGGCTTCTAGGGTTATTAGCCAATTCATTAGGGTTTCTCTTGCTTCCTGGAGTCTTCTATTCTCGTCAGGTTCACATGTAGAGGTAAATACCTCCTGCAGCTACCATAATATTAACACTCCCTCCTAGCTAGAGAGGTATTTACAGGTAATGGACTTGAGCACAAAATATACCATTTACCCGGTAGCAACAATATAGTCATCTAGGCTATTTCATAACTAGATCATGAGCATCACCATCACCATCAACTGCATCATCTCTTGAAACCATACTTCATCTAAGTAGTTAGATATGATGCTAGATAAGTCACTCTCACCATGGAGTGATACAAGAGGAGTAAAAGCTCTGAATTGTTTTCCGTCTGGAAAATCTTTGTACATCATTCATCTGAATGATCATCATCTCCAATAATTTGTTGATAGTCTTCAAGGCAATTAGAACAAAGATAGAACACACCTGTGTCTATTCACAGTAGGACATAACTACAATCCAGTGGTTAAATACCACATCAAGTAACACACAAGTACTTGATCAGCAATGTATGGTTGCAAACGGTGAAACATATTCACCACAGTAGTCCTCATCTACTGTCATATAGTATTCATAACAAACATCTGAGAGCATCCTGCATAGAAACAATGTTATGATAAAAACTGTATCATCTGGGCCACTCTTTCACTCACGTCTGTGAGATATGAAAGAATGTCTGCCACCACAATAGTCTTCATCTGCATAGAAATAGTGTTATGATAAAAACTGAATCATCTGGGCCAATCTTTCACGCACGTCTGTGAGATCTGAAAGAATGTCTGCCCTCAATATAGAATATCAATAATGGGCTATATGCCCCATTATTCTCAACCAAGGAAGAAGGATTATTTATGATTTATGAACTTGGACCATTTCCCACCCTCGGCCATTCTTCCGACACTAAACAAAGTGTAACCTGGAAAGAATGAGTCTTCCCTCGAGAAATGTATGGACCATTCCTTACCCTGGGTCATTCCTCCAACACTAAACAAAGTGTAACCTGGAGGGAATGAGTCTGCCCTAAGGAATGATTGTCTTGGACTATTCCCTACCCTTGGCCATTCTTCCGACACTAAACAAGGTGTAACCTGGAGAGAATGAGTCTATCCTCGAAGAATAATTGTCCCTTATTGTTGAGCCTGGACTACTCCCCACCCTGGGCCATTCCTCCGACACCAAACAAGGTGTAGCTTGGAGAGAATGAGTCTGTCCTTGAGGAATAACTGTCCCTGATTGATGAGCCTGGACTACTCCCTACCTTGGGCCATTCCTTCAACACCAAACAAGGTGTAGCCTGGAGAGAATGAGTCTGCCCTCGAGGAGTAACTGTCCGGACCATTCCCCACCCTGGGTCATTCCTCTGACACTAAAAAAAGTTTATCCTAGAAAGAATGAGTCTTCCCTCGAGGGATGTCTGTCTTGCATCAACCTCCAAAATGGACGATTCTTCAAAACTGCTCACAACTGTGAACTTCGAAAGAATGAATGCCCGACGAGGCGGACCATTCTACTTGACCACTACACAGTGTGATTTCCAAGAAGAATGATTGTCCTAGACCACTCCCCATAATGGGAAGTCGTTGTCTATGATACATCAGCAATCAGTCTGCCTCCCATGTTAACTACAATGGGAAGCCACTGTCCGTCAGAAATCTCAATCCACTTTCCGAACAAGAAAGCATATGTCCAATCTGGACTATTACAAAGATAAATGCTCCCTCCTAACTGGAGAGTTATTTCAATCACAAAAATAAATGTTTGTGTACCTTCTTTTAGTTTGGAGAGTCTTCCCTTTTGGTTAATAGAGTTATTTCCACGAGCTTTAGCTTAAGTATGCAAGTCCTTTCATCTTGGATAGAGGCTTTACCAAAATGTATACTTATCTGCTCATCTGTGGAGATATGCATTGGAGAAAACATTTTCTTCTTTCTGGACTTCATCATGGATAATGTAATGCTTGTACTATAGTCTGGAACATTTTGAAGGCCTCTTGTAGATGTGAACAATAGAGTATATCATAGTTGGAGGACTGGAACATATCCATGTGGCACTTCTTCTGTCATCATGAGATCTAATCTTCTGAATAGTCATCTTGATGTTATAGGAAATCTTCACCATGCTTCTGTTGTGCATTGGAGGTTCTCCACCAAGTTGTCTTCTTCTCATCTGCATACAGGAGTATCTTTCTGGTATGCCTCAAAGTTTTGAGATTGCTCTGCATGCACTTTTTACTCAATTTTTTTTCTGGAGAACATTCTTTGCATTCATCTGATGTAGAATTCTGACTCATGGATGTTGTGGATAATATAATGACTTATATAGAGATAAGTCTGGTGTATCGGAACATTCAGTCATCATAGTATCCTCCCTCCATATGAGAGAACCTCTGGTTCTGGATCTCACAATGCTTTCATTCATAAGTCTTCCATACATTGTTCTTCATCACGACTTTCAGTTCTTTTGCTTGATTTCTTTTAGTGAGTTCATATCAAGCTGGTAATCTTGTGATTCTTGATAGAATGACTGGTTGTTCTGATTCTTCTTTCTTTCTTGGAATCTTCATGTTCTTCTTCATGTTTTTCATTATCCCTTTCTTCTTCATGTTTTTCATTATCTCTTGGGTCCATGGAGTTTCTTGTAGATTCCATGTTCTAGAGATTCCACTTCTTACCTTCATCATTGGTTCATGGATCTGGATGGAAAACCAGGAATACTTTAAGGCTTCTCTTTGAAGAGGTCTTCTTCTGTGGTTGAGTTGAACACGTACTGTCTTTTTCATGGCTGCTACCATGGATATATACATTTCGTCATCTTGAATGGATCATAGGATTAGCTCCCTCCTAATCCTTGCTTCATGTAAGAGTGCATATAATTGGCTCCCTTCGTCTGATAGAGTCCATGCTTCCATTTGTATCCTTATTGTCTTTTGCAATATATGATAGAGTCCACGCTTCCATCTGCATCCTTATTATCTTCTGCAATATATGATTGGTTCTCTTGTTTAACAGAGTCCATGCTTCTGTCTTGTTATCTTCTACAGAATGTCATAATTCTTTTTCTGGTTTCCTCTCGATTGTTGACTTCTTTCTGTCTTTGCTTTTTCCAAGTCTCTTCTGATTTCGGTCTTATATTGTAGTAGCTTTCACATTATGTATTTCCTTCTTTCATGTGTAATATCCAATGATATTCATTCTTATCTTGTTGTTCTTCCATAGGTATAGTTCTTCTTGGAACACATTATCTTCCAAGAGATAGATATACAAGATATGTACAAAGACGATCCAAGCAAGATATGTACAAGAAATAAGAAGAGTGTTGTTACCTTTTAATAGAAGAAGTCTCTTCCATCCTGCTTAGTCTTCTTTGTCGGTTCCTTTTCTTAGGCAATCGATGCTTTGTGTTTCTCCTTCCTTTTCTTTAGCTCGGGACACTGGTTCATGTAGTGACCGTACTTTTGACAGTTGAAGCATTGTATTTCTAAAATGTCTTTCTCTTGATTTGGCTTCCTCCTTGAACCAAACTTCCTTTTGTTCCTGAAGTTCTTGAATCTTGTTGTAAAGGCTTGATCATTGTACTTCTTTTGAGGTTTCTCTTTTGCATTGATCCTTGATTCTTCTTGATCACATCAAGTCCAAAGTTCTTCAAATGTCAGGTACTCCTTCCTTGTGTTCATGCTTGCAGCAAATGCATCCCATGTCTTGGGAAGACCATTGAGTACTATGTTCACCAATTCCTTTTCTGAAGTGCTCTCTTCAATAGCTTGTAGTTTATCTCTTAGCTGGGAGATCCTTACAAAGTAGGATGTTATGTTGTCGTCATCATTCATCTTCATGTCACGAAGCTCATTCTTCAGACTCATAACTTGTCCAATGTTTCTGACTGAGAAG
>ML778510.1:39170-82680 GCA_009831015.1 Picea engelmannii | reverse complement strand
GGTCTTTTATGGAATCCACTATGATACTCATGGCATTGATGTCAACGTCTTTGAACTTCTCCATAGCTGCAACGTTCTGCAGTTCCTTCTCTTCTCCTTCTTTAAACTCTGGCTTCACGATCTTTCCTTTCACAATATCCAGCGCTTTATTCTTAGCAAGGATGAGGTCAATCCTTGTCTTCCATGCTCTGAAGTTAGAGGCTCCATATAGCTTGTTCTCAGACTTCATAGAGTTCGTCATGGCTTGCTTGACTTGGTCAAACCCTAGATTTGACTAGAAATTCAAACTTCACGTCTTGGCCTTCTGAGAGTACTAGGAGATGCGTTGGGCTAGGGTGCACTGATATATCTGGAGATTAGGTCAATCTCGTCACTTAAGGTGCCTCAACAAGAGGTTTAGGGTTTCTACAACTGCTTCTACTGGTAACCCTAGTTGCAGTGCTTTTGGAAGCTGCTCTTGTTAGTAACCCTAGAGACAGTTCCTCAACGATCTCAATATCTAGCGGCTATGTTTCCTTCCAGCATTTTAGGCTGACTGAAGGGGCATGGGCCCATAACCTATTAGAATATAGAAGATGGTGTCCTCATTTTACCATTGACAATACCCTCGTCACCCAACCACAGGTCGAAGCCTCCCTCCGAGCACCTTAACCTTGACCTGAGAATTCCTCCGGAAGCAAACCCTAGGCTAGATAGCCAAACAAGCAGTAGTGCATCAATCCCCAAGGATAGCGCATCACAAAAAACTGATCAGATAGTCCAAACCCTAGCCAAGAGATATTCAAGCCAATACTGAAACTAGCTGTTGTTGCACCTGCACCTGCAACCCTCCTCCAAACCTATGCACCAACTGCAACTGTAGTGTGCACCAACTTGGAAAACTATAGTCCTGAGATATTACAAATGAGAACTGGCACCTTGTATTTATATTGGTTCTGCCAGATTTGTTGGGGCCGACTTCTCCTTCTGGATAGTGTCTGTTCAGTATTTTATTATTAATTCTGGACGACTTCTTCTCTTGGAGGCTAATAGCCTAATATAAATTATCTTCTTGAGCCGACAAGGCTTCTAGGGTTATTATCCAATTCATTAGGGTTTCTCTTGCTTCCCGGAGTCTTCTATTCTCGTCTAGGTTCACATGTAGAGGTAAATACCTCCCGCAACTACCATAATATTAACACTATGTTCATGCATTAAAGGCAACGTGATACTCATCTCTTGTAGTCGACAAACAGACTACCTTTTGTTTCTTACCAAAGCAGTGTTCCAGTGCTAAAGTGAAACGCATAGCCAGAGGTGGAATTATGATCATCATTATCGCCTACCCAGTTGGAGTCGATAAATCCAACTAATGAATCTAAAATTCGACAATATTTGATACCAAGATGAGTGGTACCCTTGAGATAACAAACAATTATTTTGACAGCTTTCCAATGGATTTCTATGGGATCTTTCATAAACCAAGAAACCACACTAACAACAAAAGAGATATCAGTTCAAATGTGAGTGAGATAAATGAGACTATTGACCAATTGTCGATAAATAGTAGCATCGACTTTGGGAGACTGATAGGTTTTACTAAGATTAACTCCAAATTGAAAAGGAGTAGCACATGGCTTACAGTGTATCATCTTAAAATGTGTCAATAGATCAAGGACATATTTAGCTTGAGAAAGAAAAAAACCATCAGTCAAAGGTAAAACTTGAAGACCGAAAAAATAATGTAGAAGACCAAGATATTTCATATCAAAGGTGTCAACAATTTTATTTCTTCAGTCTAAAGAGGAGATCAATATTATTCTCAATTATGACCAAGTCATAAACATATACAATAAAAATCAAAGTATCATCGTTAGCATGTAATACATAAAGACCATGATTGTATTCATAGTGTTTGAAGCCAAGAGTGAGAATTAAATGGTTGATCTTATCATACCAATCTCTAGGAGCTTGTTTCAAACCATAAAGTGACTTTTGAAGTCAACAAACAAGAGTGGAATCTGTCACAAACCCAGGGGGATGTTCCATGAAAATTTATTCGGATAATTTACCATGAAATAAGGCACTTTTCACATCCATCTTGTGGATTTTCCAGTCAAAACGAGCAACAAGGGAAAGAATCAATTGAACAGAATTCATCTTTGCAAAAATGGAGAAGGTATCATTGTAGTCGATGCCTTCTTGTTGAGAAAATCCTTTCGCAAGAAAGAAAGCTTTATGATGTTCAACAACACCTTTAGAGGTAAATTTGTTCCTATAGACCCATTGACATTTCACAATGTTCTTCTCTTGAGGGTGAGGAACCAAATCCCAAGTATGATTCTTCAAAAGAGAATTCATTTCAGTCTGCATAGCTTGCTCCCATTCAAGTTGGCCTTGTGCATTTGATTAAGAAACAAGATCTCAAGTTTCAAGAAAATGAATCATCAAAACAACATTGACTTGTTGCTTCTGACTGTGAGTTTTTTGACATGAAGAGATATCACCGACATTAGGACCAACAACTTCAACCATCTTAGCAACCCATCGAGGTAGATAGGAAAAGGGTGAATTGATATCGGCTACAAAAGTTTCAATCGAAGAAGACAGAGATTTAGTTGAAACAGAGATCGATTGTCCAGTCGATTCTGGAACAACGATCGACAACCTAGTCAAAATAGGAGTAGAGTTCAACTACCTGGTCCAAATGTTGAAAAAAGAAACAAGTGATTTGGTGTCATCAATAATATCGAAGGGACCAACCTATAATAAACTAGGAGAAGCATTCAACAACTTAAGCCCTGGAGAATTCATCAAAAAACACATCTCTTCTGATAATAATATCATATAACATGATCATACAATCTATAGGCTTTAGACTCTATAGAGTAGCTCATCATGATACATGCATGACTCTTTGCATCCAGTTTCTTCATGTAATCATCTGGAATATGATCCCAAGCAACAACACTGAAGACATGGAGGTGATCAACTAAAGGTTTCTTTCCAAACCATCTTTCGACTAGAGTCACAACACTGACATCTCTAGTCAAAATGTGGTTCAAGAGACAGTTTTCACAGGAGACAACTTCATCCCTGAAACGAGTAGGAGGATCTTTGGCCTATAAAAGAGAACAGGCCATTTCAACTAATGTTTGATTCTTACATTCTACAACGCCATTCTATTGAGGAGTATGAGGGACCGACTGTTGTTAGGAAATACCTAATCAAGTAAGGTATTCCTCAAATGGTCGATTGACATAATTGCCACCATTTTCAAATCTCAAGCACTTGATAGGTCACCCACATTGTGTTTCACCAAATGCTCGAAATTCCTTGAAATTTTCAAAGACATGACTCTTTTTTTCAAGAAATAGACCCATGTGAATAGAGATAGATCATCAATAAAGGATAAGGCATACTTTTCACTTGCTAAGGAAGGATTATTGATACAACATAGATCATTGTGCACTAGTTCCAGTAGGTTTTGTGCTCACCATGCTTTTCCAGAGTCAAAAGGTACTTGATGATGCTTGCCCATAACACATCCTCTACACACTCCATCAAGTGGAATCACTTTAGGTAAACCTACAACCATATTATGTGTGTACATTGACTTCAATCTTCGATAATTTAGGTGTCCAAGTCATTCATGCAAAATTCAACTTCGTTCTTCAGTGTGAGCACAAGAGTAATCGGTTCAGGATCTTGTTGAGGGAGGTCAAAAAACTTATATAGTTCATCCTTCGAGTTAAGAAAACCTTCTGAAATAATTGAATTTCCATCCTTCATATCCTTAACAAAGAAACGATCTAGCCAAGACTCCACAATTTTCCTTGTCTGTGTCAGATGAGAGACCGATAGCAAATTTGTACTCAATTTGGGAACATGATAGACGTCGAAAATTCTCCCATGTCGACAAGGAACATTGTTATGTCTAGCGATGTCAAGAGGGAATTCATCAACTACATAGATCTTCCACTTGATAGCTTTATCCAAGGGTGATAACTAGGAAGCATCCTTGTCCATATAATGAGTGCACCCAAAATCGACTACCTATTCATTATGTGTGGAATGAGAAAGCAATGCTTGAGAGGTTTCGACTTGGAAGGTGAAACTATCAGCGAGTCGACGAACAAATGACATGTCTCTTGCAATTTTCTTGACCCTCTCCTTAAGATCGGGGTCCTTCTTCCAACATTCCTTCTCAACATGTCAAGTCTTTCTACAGTAAAGACATGTTTTCTTCTTTCGATTCTTTCGGGTTTATGTTGACTCATATGTCTACATTGTTGTTTTTTAGTCGAGGTATTTTGTTTTGTGTATAGGAAATTCAGAGCATCCTATTTCCTTATAATTCATCTTACCCTTTATCTTGAGAAAGTAAGCCTTATGCTTACCACCAAGCTTCCCTTCATCAAGAAATATATGTTGATCATTAATCAGTAAGCCACATAAAACATCAAATGTATAATCCTTACCATATTCTTTGTGTGCTTGCCAGTTTTTTCTAGGACATGGAACAAAACATGTCAAGTGGTGTTCTCAGATTCATCAGGACCAGCTTGATGAGTTTTCCATATTATGGAAATTCTTCCCACATTCACCTAATTTCCACTACATCTCTTTCATACATGCCAACTAGTCTTCAATTTTATTGAAGGAATGAGAATCGAGAGATCAACTCTTTTTCTAACTACATAACTTGGCTTTCATCGAATTTATTAAATAGAGATTTCAACTTTTTCCAGACTTGATGAGGGAAATTGATTCTACTTGTATGGAACCAAATGTCATGAGAGATATAGGTCACGATGACCCCTATGGATTCATCCTTCTTTTCCTCGATGAAAAACTTTGCCTGGTCATTCATCGAGTCTAGAATCACAATTTTTGTATACTACCAAAGTCCCTTACTTTTCAGCAAGGTTTCCATATCTGGTTCCCATATAGCATAATTTTGTCCATCTAGAACAACTAGATCGGTCTTATAAGTCATCTTCAAGATCTAACATATATGATATGATCCACAGGTTGCATTTGACAAATCATCGACCCAGAGTCAATCACAAACAAATCCGACTCAGCTAGATTTTCAAACAACAAGCGAGGTCTAAACCAATCACTCTTACACCATGTTAGGGATTGGATGTAACCCTAAGTGAAACAATAATAAAATCTACAAAATAAACGAAGAGAAATAAACTTCACAGAAGATCAGTAGTGTCTAAAGACGTTGTTCAACATTTAGGCACAACACATTCTGATCAAAATGTCATAATGCATTATTGAATACATGTTCACCATTATTCACATATTGATAATGACACATTGGGTCCTTTATTTGTTGTCTCAGTATCTAACCAACTTCCCTGGAATCGGGAAGATCTTGTTAACATATAATCATCGATGGTTGGAGTTGACTCTGTCAAATCTGTGTTGTCTGGTTGGCTATTCGAACCAAGTTGATATGACCATCGATTCGTCCAACCTGTAGTCAATTGTTTGGCAAGTTGAACCATCAATCAACTGTCTTCGACTACTAGTCGATTGTCCAATCGACAAGCATGTCGACTACTTGATAGATTGTTATCGAATTTTGGTCACCCACCCAACTAACTATCTTCAACTGTGAGTCGATCGTCTGACCGATTGTCTCCAATAGAAGTGGGATGAACCAATATAAATTGAGGTTCCAATAGGTTCAAGACTTGTCACTTTGTCTCATAAGGAACAACAAGCTCCTGCTCTTTCTTCAGCAAAAGCAAAGTACCAAGCAATGGTTAATGCAATTCAAGAAGCCTTGTGGCTTCGACACATCCTTCCAAAGGTTGGATTCTAGCATCAGCATCCGACCACCCACTATTGTGACAATTACAGTGCCATCAAGCTCGCCAAATATCTAGTTCAACATCAATGCAACAAACACATTGTGCTACAAATTCACTTCATCATAAAGCTCATTCATAATTGTATTCTTGAAGTGCTCTTTTTCCCTACAAATGATCAAGTTGTAGACATTTTCATGAAGTCTCTTATAGAAGTGAATTTTTCCAAACTTAAATCTATGTTAGGACTTTATGAAGTTGTCATTAAGGGAGGATAGGCTCTAATACCTCCTTCATTATTCTATTGTGTCACCTTTGTAAATCCTTAAATCCTATCCCAATTTCTTCTTAAGGGGGATGTTAGTATATGTAGACACTTAGGACTTAGTTAAGGTCAACTTGGTTTAATGTGTCTTTAGGTAAAAGTGTATTTTTTTAGTATGCATTTGTAGTTATGTAATACGACGGTCACAATATGTTCTACACATAGAGTGATTTGACGGCTCATATTTTCATCAATATTAATGGCTATATTGATATGTGGCTTGACACTCAATTGGTCCATGATCTTTATTTAAAAAGAACAGAGGTTCATTTGTTGAAAATTGATTGTTAGAAACTCTCTTGTACAATTTTTTTTATTTTGCATTAATATATTACCTCAAGTGGCCACGTTGACTGGGCTTGTGGACTATTTTCCTCTTCAAGGGTATTGACTATGTAATGCATCGGTGTACTAATCTTTGATCTAGTTCTGTGAACGATTTCTTAAGGTGTTCATCTTATGTGGAGATACCATGTTTTGTCAAACATGGACTCCTTTTTTTTAAATTGAAGACATATGAGCATATAGAGAATGGAAGAGATTAGAAAGAGAAAAACACTATTCACATATTTCAAATAATCTTATATTCTAATAGCACTTCTAACATACACAATGGTGATAATAAGACTCCATTGAAAAATAAAAATAAAATAAAAAACAACCATATAAACCAATAGGTCTAAAAAGATATATTGAACATACAAGATGGTGAAAAGTACACATCATATGAGCATGTGTATTATAGTTGATGTACCTTTTAAATGGAGGATGCAGCCATCTAGTCATAAACCTACACATAATAATTAGTTGTATCAACTTATGATGATATAAATAATTTATATAAGTGGAATATAGCATTACTTGTACCTCATTCCCTAATTAAGCAATTCAATTTAAATTCATTTAGTACTTATGACAGAGTAGTAGTCATTAACATTTCATAGGCTTTGCACCATGTCTTTGTTTATGTTTTATATGCACCTTTTATTATTGGAATCATTGTGATTCTCTTTGCTTGTAAAATTTTAGACCCCACCTAGTTTCAAGTCTCGTTGATTTTCCAGCCAATGTTTAATTCCCAAACCCAGCTTTATGACAGCCAATTAAACTCAGCATAAAATAAAATTTCAAAACTGAAACATGAGGATTCTAAACATCGTTTAACACAGAAATAAAAACACATCAGCAGCATATAACTCAGAAAATTATAACACGGTGATTATTGGTCTAACAGCAACCCTGGAAAAAACCACAAGGGGAAAACCAGTGAGAGAGGTGGTTTTAATTATTTATGAGGTCAGAGGAAATGTCTTTTACAACAATCAATAATTTCATAAATTTAATACAGACTTATCTCAAAAACCGTGCCAAGATTTGTCTTCAAAATGCTGAGGCAAACTCCTCGAAATTCACAACAGAATTTCCTGTACAAATGCATTGGTCAACTCCTTGTTTTCTGAACCCTCTTTGACTGTACGATCACCTAGAAAACTATGCCAAACAGAAGCAGCAATTTTCTAGGCAAGAAATGCATGTAAAGACACCTTGGGAATTGTGCCAAAACTCAGAAAAATCACACAGCAAAATACCTTGATTTATGTGCAGCAATAAACAGTAGTGCGGACTGCTAAAATCCGTATAGTATGGCATGTTTCTTTTTTTGTACCATGCTCCTTGATTTATGTGCAATAAATAATTGTACGGCCTCCTCAAAAATCTGTACAGTACAATCCTCCTTTAATGTTGTACCTTGCCTCAATTTCTGTGTCAAATTTAAAGTTGTACGGCCTTCCAAATCCATACAATACGGCCTGCAATTAATGGTTGTACTCTCTCCTTGATTTGTGTGCCAAAGTATGCATGCATGATGTCTTGGAATGTGTGCCCTAGCTCAGATAATGGCCTCCTTCTTCAGCTCTCCCTCTCCTCTTCTTGCTCTCTCAACAATGAATGAATCAACCCTAGAAAGGGTGCGCCCTCCTACCCTATTCGACCTCATGGAGGAAGGTGAAGAGTCTTCTCATCCAATGGTGGAGATGAGATTATATCAACAGTGGAAATAAAATCACTTTATCCACCCACTTTCCCTAAGTCTCAAAATGTCACCTTTTAATTTGTCTCTCACAATTAAATGACTAGGGTCCACATTAGGCATTTTCTCACCCCTTAGGTGCCTAGGTGATGAGAAACACTTGCCTAGGTATTTTTTAATTATTTTTAACACTCCCCCTTATCGAGGAAAGTGTTACTCACCACTCCAAGATTGTCCCTGAAAAATACAAACTTTTCTTTGCCCAATGCTTTGGTGATTATGTCTACAACCTACTCGTCTCTAGATATGTATTGTATCTCCACTGCTCCTCTCTGAACATAGCCATGGATGAAGTGATAATGAATCTCAATATGCTTAGATCTATCATGAAACACTGGATTCTCTGAGATTTTGATGCAACTCTGATTGTCACAATAAATCAAGGTAGGCCTCACCTACACACCAAACAATCCCACCAACAACTTGGGAAGCCAAAGGGATTCCCAACTAGCCTGACTGGAATCCATATACTCAGCCTCTACAGAACTCATTGCCACTAACTTTTTATTCCGACTTAACCAAGACACAACTGGTGATCCCAATCTGAAACAGCATCCAGAATTACTCTTCTGGTCCCTGACACATCCTACCCAATCTGAATCTGTATAGCTAACCAAACAAACTCCATCCCCTCTCTGATAGTCCAAACCATAATCTATCGTACCACAAATATACTTGAGCACATGTTTTTATGCCACCCAGTTTACTCTCCTAGGCTCCACCATGAACTAACTGAGAGTGTTGACAGCAAAACTAATATATGGCTTGGTATTGACCAAATACATCAAAGACCCGATCAACTGACGATATAAACTGGGATCCACCAACTGTGACTCAGAAGCATGAAGCTTCTTCCAGTTGGTAATCATGGGAGTGGTCATGGGCCTACAATCCTCCATCTGAAATCTCCTCGAAATATCAAACACATACTTCCCCTGTCCCAGGAATATGTGTCCAGGCTCCTACCAAACCTCCAATCCCAAAAAATAGTACATCAGTCCGATATCATTCATCTCAAACTCTGAAGCAAGGCTCTCCTTGCAGCTAGTGATGAGTCTCTCTTCGCCTGTAATGAAAATATCATCCACATATAGAAAGAGATTGAGAGGATCCTCTCCAACCACAATGAGGTGTAGGTTGGGATCTGCCTCACTCTTCTCAAATCCTAACTGTTGCAAATAGGCATCAATCCTCGAATACCAAGCTTTGGGAGGTTGTTTCATCCCATACAATGCCTTCTTCAGTCTACACACATGAGAATCTATCCCATGCATCACAAATCCCAATGGTTTCTCAATATACACCTCCTCCTGTATAAGACCATTCAGAAATCTGGTCTTCACATCCATCTGGTGGATCTTCCAACCCATCTCTGCTGCAATGGAAATCACTGACCTGATCGAGGTATATCTAGCAGCTGGCACGAAGGTCTCATCATAATCAACTCCCTTAACCTATGAGAACCCCCGAGCTACAAAGTGAACTTTTTACTTATCAATGCTTCCATCTACAGCATGCTTGAGTTTATAGAGCCACCTGGAAGTCACCACTGACTTCCCCTCAGGTCTAGGAACAATTTCCCAAACATAATTCTTCATGATGGAATTGTACTCTTCCATCATGGCATCTCTCTTAACATGTCTACTAGTAGCCTCCTCAAAAGTGGAAGGCTCAGACTCCCGAATATTGCTCACCATTGCGATGTAGTTGCAAAACCTCTCAGGACGTTTACTCTCCCTCACAACCTGACTGGGATTCCCCACTAAACCCTATGCCTCCCTCAAAGTATCATGAAGCCACTTGGGCTTCCTCTTCTCTGAAGTAGTGTCCCATGAAGGGGACTCTCCCTGCTCAACCCCATCTTCTAAAGACTATGATCCTGAAGTAGACTCTAGAGTACTCGATCCTGAAACCTATGGACCAGTAACATGCGATCCTGACATCTGTGGCCCTGCCACCTGTGGACCGGTCGTCACCGAAACTGGTGAACCCAAACTCTGTGTCACTTAAGTTTGTTGTGAACTCACTTGAATCTAAGGTGATGACTGCTCACCCCCTTTTTCCCTTGTGACTTCCTAAAGGATCCCTCCTCCTCAAATCTCACATCCCTTCTCAAAATTGTCTCCCCCAAGGAAGGAATGTATATACGGAAATCCTTTGAAGTCTCTCTATACCCAACAAATATCCCTCTCTCTGTCGTGGGTTCTATCTTTTTCCTCTTCTCAGAAAGGACATGTGAATATGTGATGCACCCAAAAATCTAAAAGTGCCCCACCTCAGGCTTCTTCCCAGAAAAAGCCTCCTCGAGAGTCGTATTCCCCACTACCCTATGTGGACTCATGTTCTGCATATAAACTGCAGTGTAGCATGCCTCAGCCCAAAGAAATAGTCGCAGCCCCTGATTATGTAGCATGTCTCTCACATCCCCAAATATGGCCTTGTTCTTCCTCTCAGAAACCTCATTATGTTGTGGATTGTAAGGAACACTCAACTTTCTCCTTATGCCCTCTCCTGCACAAAATTCCATGAACTCCTTGGAGGTATACTTACCCCCATTATATGTCCTTAGAACTCTTATTTTCTTCCCAGTATGGTTCTCCACAAGATCTTTGAACTCTTGGAACCGACTGACGACCTGTCCTTTGGTCTTCATGAAGAAAATCCAAGACTTCTGTGAGAAGTCATCAATGAATATAACATAGTATAAACAACCAGTCAACGATGTCGAAGACGTTGGGCCACATACATTTGAATGAATAAGATCAAGGATACCTGCTGCTCTATTTTCACTGCTAGGAAAAGAAATCTTAGTGTACTTTCCCAAAGCAGACCCCTTGCACAACTCCTGGTGCTCTGTACTGAAATCTAGAACTCCAATCACAATCTCTCTCAGTACTCTCAAAGCCCCATGGTGCAAATGTGTCATCCTCATGTGCCATAGCTCACATAGATCACTGTTGTTGGTGGAATGAAATAATGCTATCACTAGCTGGAACATGAGCTTGTACATCTTCTCATGTCGAGTCCCAATCACTTTGGTCGAAGTGATACTAGACCCCTTGGGGAAAAGAAGCACATGTCCATCACGGAACAACACCTCATAGCCCCTCTCCTCAATAGTATAAACTGAAACTAAGTTCTTCTTCAATCCCGGAACATATAGGACCTCTCTCAACAACATGGGAGGTAAAGACTCCCTCTGAAATGATACAGTCCCATTGTCAACTGCCTTGACCACCCGGTCATCTCCAAGCAGTACCTCAACATCACCAATCTGAGTAAGGTCTGTCAAGTGCTCACGAACCCCTATCATATGGTGGGAGTCCCCACTGTCAATATACCACATATTGGAATGAGGGTCCTCGTGGAAAGACACACAACTAAGGAAAACTCCTTATCAAAATTGGTGGAGAAATCCTCCACCGTTGTTGAAGTTGTTGTTTGTTTTTTCTTCTTGTTCGGACACTGACCTGCATAGTGCCCAAACTTGTGGCATGCAAATCACTTGACTTTTATCATGTCCCTCTTCCCTTCACCCTTCAGCTTGTTTCATCCCTTAATACCCTTTATGAATTTCTTCTTGTTGTTGGCAGCAAGAGCCACATTCTCCTCATCATGACCTGTAGATGAACTTCCATGTACATAACCTCTCCAGGTCTCCTCCTGAACAAAGTCATCCCAAAGAAGTTCCCAATTGGGAAGCTTCTCCCTAACCACAATGCCCTCAAAAAAATAGCCCATTGTTTGGAAACACCATTTAATGTTGTCCTCACAAGCTCATTGTCAATTATGACCTCCCCCATAGCTCCAATATCATCTCTCACCTATGTCAACCTGGTAAAATATATGACCACATTTTCAGCCTTGGTCATTTTAATGCTCTTCAGTTTTTCTTTCAAAACCATCTTCCGGTTTTCATTTTTACTCTGCTACAACTTCGTCAAAGACTCATGTTGGAACAAATATTGAAATTTTGGCTTTTGGTAGCTTAGGAGGAAAAAATTTATAGTATTTAGCTACCAAAAGTGCAAACTTTCGGTAGCTTAAATCTCAATTTTCATATGCCCTTAGTTGTCGAAAGTGTAGATGTGTTTTTACCCAAAAATCAAGTCACGAGGAGGTACTAAAAGAATACAATAAACAAAAATAAAATCGCTATAATAAGGTTTTAGATAAATGCCACATCACCATTACGGGTTTCTAGTAGCTGGGGGTTTGGCCGACATAAGATTTTGACCATTGCTCCGTTTCCCCGAAACCCGAAAGCCAAAATCGGGGTTTCAAGAATTTTGGTGGCTTACGACGCTCTGAAATCACACTGTTAGCTGTCGAAATCCAAGACTTTTGGTGGCTAAGATACCCCTATTTTCGGCCTATTAGCCACCGAAATCGCGGGTTTTTCCAAAAAAAATTGCCTGTGGGAAAACTTACTTTTCTCAACCTTGGAGAGGTCGTTTTACACGTTTGAATAGTTGATTTACATCTATGGATCCTAATATTTCCAGTGGTATCTTCAGATCCGAATTTAGAGCTCGGGAATGTAGGAAAAATTTCCCCGCAATATGGCACTCCAAACATGGCCCAGAAATGTAGGAACGCGTCCAAATTTCAGTTAAACAACTGCCAGTTCGTTTCTCAGTCGGTTTTGAGGTAGTTTCTCATTTGTTATATGTTGAAGGATTATATGTTGTATATCTATTTGATGAGAAAGAAGGGGAGGGGAACCTCTTTTGAAGAGGGCTTCTATTGAAAACTGAGTTATTTTGAAGATCTGGAATAGTGTAATGCTGGAGATATGTGTTTGCTTGATATGTGAGATTCATCATGGTTGATTCCTTCATTATGTTCTCTGTCTTGTTACATTCATGTTGTCTATCTCTTCTTTTATCAACTAAGTTAAAATTTGTTTGGAATTCATTTTGCATGCTCCTTACACACGGTTGATATGTGTTGTGTTTCAATGATGGCTAGTCAGAATTTGCTCAGGATTAGTGCTTTGCACCTAGTTATTAGCCTCCAGTCTTTTTCCTCTAAAGTTGTAGTGAAAATTAATCCTTGTTAGATGCTTTCACTGTGATGGTATTTTCCTTTTATTTTCTACTACCATATCTTGATTATCGATTGTTGAAAGATAGACTTACTTTTCTTCATTTCCCTTAAGTAACACGAACATTGTTATTACCCCTTTTCTTTGGTTTTCACTTGACTCCATCACCCAATAGGCCTTTTAAAATTTGTGCAACCACCAACCTTATCAAAATATCTTGTGTTATAAGAAATCTGGCCTTCTTACTGTGATTACTGAATATTCTTTGAGTAAAGAGCCTTTGGCTATTGAGAGAGCCCTCTCTTAGTGTATTAGGTCAAAAACACACTCTAAAGCAGGTTTCAGGTTACCTCGGGGATTGTCTTGCAGCAACCCAAGTCAAGCTCCAAGCAATGATTTATTATCTCATTAAAAATGTGCTAAGGCTTGGCTCTATTACGGCCTAGAGTTAACTCTTGCGACAACATTTTCTGGCACCGTTGTCAGGGACGGAGGACGAAGTGATATTCCCTAGGATACAACAAAAGTTCAGATCTATCTCTTGATGGTGAACAAAGGATAGGCATTCAATTGGCTATGATCATTCACCTGGCAACTCCTTGGTTCGAAGACTCTACAAGATTCATCGGCGACTCCAGTGGTCTCAAAATGTCATATTCGTTCGTTGCTCGGATTGCTGCAAGGTTTGCTCCTCTGGACTTTACAAATGTTTATGGTTTTCCAAACACTATTCTAGACATTAAAGTTTGGGAAGATGTCCTTCCTAAATTTGAAGAATACGTGAATGACAATCCTGCTCATCACTTGCTTGAATTCCACAAGCTCATGGATGAATTAAATATACATCATAAAGATGTCCTCATGAAGTTGTTTATGTTTTCGTTGGAAAAAGATGCTAGACTCTGTTATAAAACTTTACCCCATTCAAGTATTCCTTAATTGAAATATTTTCACATACTTTTTCATCAACATTGTAAAAGAATCTACTCAACTGAAATACTTTTTGAAAATTGTTGTAATATAGAATTTATAAGACAACAAGATCAAACAAATCATCTTGAAGAGGAGGAAGAAATATCATAAATTTCTCAAGTTGATGAAGATGATCAGTATGAGGAAGAGTTGGCTCATAAAGAAGTTGGATATGATAGCTCTTGTGTACATATTCAAGAAGAAGACATTCAGCGTCACGGCCAACCTGCAGAAGAGAAAGGAAATAATTGTTGTTTTATCCAAAAAATATAGAGACCACCTTCTCCTTTGACTGAAGAAGAAATAGGTATGGTCCTACATAGTCATGTTACAAACCTTGTTTACACAGATTTGCAGTGTATACACAGTCCCGGATATGAGAGTCGGACTTCTTCCATTTCTGAAAATGTAAATCTGTTTTTAAAAAATGGCAATCATGTGTTTGATGAAATTCTACAAGAAGTTAATGGACCTATTTATGATGATGATTTCTAGCCAAGAAATCAGCTTGTAAGCCCTGTTTTGTTTCATGAAGAGGATAGGACTGTCACATTTAATAGTCTTGAAAGAAGTTTGTTGTTCAAAGATGTTTTAGACTGTGATTTGGAGGAGTGTGAATCTAAGATAGACATCATGCCAGAGAAAGAACCAAAATTGCCCATGCTTGAGGAATCCATAGTTGATATTCCGAACATTTGTCTGACTGATGACACTCCTAAGTTATATGTTGAACCTAAATATGATGAGTACACTGATGATTATAATATTGTTTCTCTAGAACAATTTGTTGCAGGTTTTTCATGGGGGAATGACAATCTTCACACAGATGCCATATCAAATGAAGGATGTTTGGATATCCTCTTTGAGAATGATCCTGGGAAAAATAAATTGGAGCAAGCAGTAGTCTTTGATGAAGCTTGTTATTTAAAACCTCATGACCATGCAATTTTTCATGATCCTTTTGCTGACCTTTTAGATTCATGTAATGGAGGAGCATGCTATATCCTGGATATTTTGTCACATGAATTCAGGAAATGTTTGAAAATTCATTATCAACAACATTTTAGATGGAAGTTGTTTGTTTCCTTTTTCAGCCTGCTCAAAGAAAGTGTGAGAAGATTTCAAATAAGTACACAGTTTTTGGATTGGCTTCACCGGCAATTTTGTATCATTTGATTCAATGGGAATTTTTTCAATAGTTAGAGTAGGTGATGTATATAAATAAGCTTGACTTTGAGCATTAGAGTACAGTGGTAGTTTTAAGTATGTTTCCACTTCAGTTTGGCATCATGTATGGTTTTGATTTAAGACATTATGACTCCATAGCCCAATGCATGCATAAGCGGTTTTTTGTTTCGGAAAGGTGCAAGCAAAGTGACAGGGTTCAGCGTTTGATAAGGATGATCTCAGGTCACCCAATGGATGAAGGCACTTGGTCTATTGTTTTTAGCGCTTTGCAGGAAAGCACCATCCCTATATGGAGCCTATGTTGGAACAAATATTGAAATTTTGGCTTTCGATAGCTTAGGAGGAAAAAATTTATAATATTTAGCTACCGAAAGTGCAGACTTTCAGTAGCTTAAATATTATTTTTCATATGCCCTAAGTTGTTGAAAGTGTAGATGTGTTTTTACCCAAAACTCAAGTCACGAGGAGGTACTAAAAGAATGCAATAAACGGAAATAAAATCTCTATGATAAGGTTTTTCATAAATGCCATGTCACCATTTCGTGTTTTCAACAGTCGGGGGTTTGGCCGACATGAGATTTTGACCATTGCTTCGTTTCCCCGAAACCCGAAACACAAATCAGGGTTTCGGGACTTTCGGTGGCTTACGGCGCTCTGAAATCACATTGTTAGTTGTCGAAATCCAAGACTTTCGGTGGCTAAGATACCCTTGTTTTTGGCCTGTTAGCCACCGAAATTGCAGGTTTTTCCAAAAACACTGCTTGTGGGAAAACTCACTTGTCTCAACCTTGGAGAGGTCGTTTTACATGTTTGAATAGTCGATTGACATCTATAGATTCTAATATTTCCAGTGGTATCTTCAGATCCAAATTTAGAGCTCAGGAAGGTAGGAAAAATTTCCCTGCAAGATGGTGCTACAGACATGGCCCATAAATGTAAGAACGCACCCAGATTTCAGTTAAACAACTTCCAGTTCATTTCTCAGTCGGTTTTGAGGTAGTTTTTCATCTGTTATACATTGAAGGCTTATATATTGTATATCTCTTTGATGAGAAAGAGGGGGAGGGGAACCTCTTTTGAAGAGGAATTCTATTGAAAATTGAGTTATTTTGAAGATTTGGAAAAGCGTAATGTTGGAGACATGTGTTCACTTGATATGTGAGATTCATCACGGTTGATTCCTTCAGTATGTTTTTTGTCTTGTTAAATTCATATTGTCTATCTCTTCTTTTATCAAACGAGTTAAAATTTGTTTGGAATTCATTTTGCATGCTCCTTACACACGGTTGATATGTGTTGTGTTTCAATGATGACTAGTCAAAATTCACTCAAGATTAGTGCTATGCACCTAGTTATTAGCCTCCAGTCTTTTTCCTCTAAAGTTGTAGTGAAAATTCATCATTGTTAGATTCTTTCACTGTGATGGTATTTTCCTTTTCTTTTCTGCTACCATATATTGATTATCGATTGTTGAAAGATAGACTTACTTTGCCTCATTTCCCTCAAGTAACACGATCATTGTTATTACCCCTTTTCTTTGGTTTTCACTTGACTCCATCACCCAATAGGCCTTTTCAAATATGTGCAACCACCAACCTTATCAAAATATCTTGTGTTATAAGAAAGGTGGCCTTCTTACTATGATTATTGAATATTCTTTGAGTAAAGAGCCTTTGTCTATGGAGAGAGCCCTCTCTAAGTGTATTAGGTCAAAAACACACTCTAAAGCAGGTTTCAGGTTACCTCGGTGATTGTCTTGCAGCAACCCAAGTCAAGTTCCGAGCAATGATTTATTATCTCATTAAAAATGTTCTAAGTCTTGGCTCTTTTACAGCGTAGAGTTAACTCTTGCGACAACAACTCCCACATCTCATAGGCATTTGTCTTCCCCGTCAAATGAGGAATCAAATGGTCCTTGATGGCATCAAGAATAATCCTCTTAGCCTTGATACTCTTCTTAGTGTATGTTGCAAGAAGAGTAGCATCAATAGGTACAACCATAGGATGTGTTCTGGAGTTCTCAACAATATCCCACAACTCATTTTCTTGTAACAGCAAGATCGTCTTCTCTTTCCAAGAACCAAAGTTTGTTGCCCCATCAAGTCTGTCCTCAACCCTCAAACCTATAGCCATTTACCATTTTCTGCTGAAAATGAAAAATTCAAAATTCTATCCGGTGAAGTGACTGTTATCCCACTTTTCTTACTTGCTGATATATCTTTGCTTCTCTTTAACTCAGCGATGATACCATGTAAAAAAAATTACCCCACCCAGTTTCAAGTCTCACTGATTTTCTAGCCAATGTTTAATGCCCAAACCCAATTTTATGACAGCCAATTAAACTCAGCATAAAATAAAATTTCAGAACTGAAACATGAGGATTCTAAACATCGTTTAACGCAAAAATAAAAACATATCAGCAGCATATAACTCAGAAAATTATAACACGGTGATTTTTGGTCTAATAGTGACCCTGGAAAACCCGCAAGGGGAAAACCAGTGAGAGAGGGAGTTTTTGTTATTTCTGAGATCAAAGGAAATGTCTTTTACAATAGTCAATAATTTAATAAATTTAATACAGACTTATCTCAAAAATCGTGCCAAGATTTGTCTTCAAAATGCTGATCCAAACTCCTCGAAATTCACAACAGAATTTCTTGTACAAATGCATAGGTTAGCTCCTTGTTTTGTGAACCCTCTTTGATTGTATGGCACCTTGAAAACTATGCCAAACAGCAGCAGCAATTTTCTAGGCAATAAATGCATGTACGGCCACCTTGGGAAGTGTGCCAAAACTCAGAAAAATCACATATCAAAATACCTCGATTTCTGTGCAACAATAAATAGCAGTACGGACTGCTAAAATCCGTACCATACTGCATGTTTCTTTTGTTGTACCCTACTCCTCAATTTTTTTGCAATAAATGACTGTACGACCTCCTCAAAAATCCGTACAATACGGTCCCCCTTTAATGTTGTACCTACCCTCGCCTTTTGTGAAATCTTTAGAGTTGTACGTCCTTCCAAATCCATGCAGTATGGCCTGCAATTAATGGTTGTAATATCTCCTCAATTTACGTGCCAAAGTGTGCATGTATGTTGTCTTGGAATGTGTACCCTAGATCAGATAATGGCCTCCTTCTTCAGCTCGCCCTCTCCTCTTCTTTCTCTCTCAACAATGAATGAATCAACCCTAGAAAGGGTGCACCCTCCTACCCTAGTCGACCTCATGGGGGAAGGTGAAGAGTCTTCTCATCCAACGGTGGAGATGAGATTAGATCAACGGTGGAAATAAAATCACTTTCACCCACTTTCCCTAAGTCTCAAAAAGTCACCTTTTAATTTGTCTCTCACAAATTACATGACTAGGGTCCACATTAGGCACTTTCTCACCCCTTAGGCACATAGGTGATGAGAAACACTTGCCTAGGTATTTTTTAATTATTTTTAACATTTTTTTCATCCATGAGTGTGAATACACAAAACCAAATAGCATTTATCAAGTTTTGTATCCATTATGAAGGTAGTGTAAAATTATTGGTGTCTATTATGGTGGTCATTATTAGGGGATCATTTTTTTAAGATCACTCGTTTTTATTAAATAGTAATAAATTAAAACTAAAAATTATTTTATATAGAATATATAATCAAGTTGTGTATTAAATCGTTTTGTACAAAATCTGTTGTACTAATCGGATCTTGAGTCCTTCCAACATGTTATGAAAATCCATAATTACACCAAAAAGTGGCCATGTAGCTTAACTGTTTATAGATTTTGATTAGTGAAAAGGTGCCCATGGATCTCAACCAATTATAGATTTTGATTAGTCACTCGGGAATAATTGAGACCCACTTGAAAAGGGTATCTCCGTGAGATGTTATTGAAACCAAAATCATTTTTATCACAACTTGCACTTCAAGGGTTGAAGAGAGACCAACTCTATATTCCTATTCTAGTTCAATGGTTGAGGAAAATCAATTGAGATGTGGTAATAATCACTGGCATGATCCAAGTATCATGTTATCAATTTCACCAACTAGGAAATTATGTTCCCAAAACACAAGAAAAAGTGAGATGGTTAGATGTCCTAATGACTAGGATATCAATTAAAGATGAGTGGAAGGGACATTGTGGTCTTGATCATGATCATTTTTTGAGTGAATAATTAATCTAAAAACCTTAAACCTTTGTTGCTACATGTAGCTTAATTGCACCACTTAATTTGTGTTATCATTTATATTGGCCATAGGATAATATTTTTTTACACAACACTTGAGCTAACATGGTGAAACAAGTTGTTTTCCTTTTGATTTGTTAAATCTATAAGTGTTTCAAGTAATCAATCCTTTTACCAAATCTTAAATGTGGTGATTTTACCGAAGCCTACCCACCAAGCCTTATAGTTTACATAATTCAACGCAAACAAACTAAAGAAAGTGCACATAACTAACTTTGTAAATTATCCTTACTTTATTAATCCTCCAACAGATAATTGCTCTAATTCTAGCAGATAGATATATTTCCATGTCGCCAATATGATTTCAATAATCACTACATTCATAGGGATCGATATCATGTATATCTTAACATGCCTATAATACCATTAAAGGTGCATATAAATATCTATGAGGTGATAATTGTGTGGCTCATGTTCTTTTATTTTAGCCATATGGGCCTACAACTCTATTGAGAAATTATGTATACTTCAAGCTACTATTTTTTCAGAATTATTATTATAAGTCTACAAATTTTATTCTCGTCATAGTATTCCCCAATAGGTATGAAACCCCCAAAGAGATATGGATCAAATTCACATTTGACAAAGTCTCAAAAGGAAACCCTACTTAGCTAAAATTAAGAGAATTTGCAATAGCCACGAAGGAAATATTTTGTTCTTTTCCATTGCTTTTGAGGGGAAGAACCAAAAATCAAGTGAAATGGAATGTTTTATAACGAATAAATTGTGATTGCAACTTAACTTTGAACGATTTGAAATAAAGGAGGGCTTCAAGATTTAGTCGACCACCTAAATAAAGATGAATAAAGATCCTTAATGGAAACTAGAAGGCAATATAGGATTCCAGAGGTCGTAGAAAATATTAATGATATCAACTTCCACCACATAAAAGGATCCACCAAATAGGTCACTTAATGGTTGGAAAAAGATGTTTCAAGTAAACTAGATAAACACATATTGATTATTGAGGCCAACGATAAATAACACAGTTCTTGGAATGAAGTCTTCAAATCAACTTCCTTTTTAGTGCCAAGTCTTAGGATTGAAGGGGGGCAATCCTCCATCTTAAGATCCCAGATACTTTAACAAAAAATGTATACATTTCATTTAAAAAAAAAACAATTGTAACTTAATAAATGTAGGAGAAAATGAAGGATGATTTGAGATAAATTGGTCGTCACCTACGACCGGTGTAGATTGTGCTTCAAGGGATGGTGCATCAAGGGGTCATAATGGAAGTCATGGACCAAATTAAGGCTAAAAGAATTAAATGGAAAACTAAACTAAATCAGTGTTCTACGTTGCAACCAATCCTCTGTGATAAGAGCCCATCACTTATTTTGTTATGCACTGCAATGGCAGAATTAGCAAAAGAAGAATGCCTAGGATTAGCTCAAGAAGGAATTGGAACTCCTAACCCAAACAATTTTAAAGTTCTTTGATGAAGAGTTTTGAATGAGAAATTGTTATCAACACTATAGAGAATCTGAGGACAATAAACAAATCACAACATATAGGAACAACGATTTGTGAGTCAAAAGACATCAAGCAAGCCACATGTGGGAATATCAATTCAACAACTTTGAAGGCATTCTAGCAATCACTTTTCCAAGTATATGTACCAAAATTATGAAGTTAATTAATATTCAATAATGGAATATTGGAACTATTTTGAAACCCTATGCAAAATGGAGCATGAAGCCTTAAGTGACTTGAATTGATTGACTTAAACACTTTCGTGGAGGGAGTCATTGACTTTTAACCTCTAATTTTCATTGAAGAAGAAAAGGTTGAGTGAAGAAGCCTGGGTTCCTAAACTCATGTCAACAACCCTAAGCAACAACCTATGACGCAATATTTGGACCTACTCTATAATCACTTGGAGATTTTCAATATGAAATCTTGGATTACATGTATTACATAATTTTGTTTTGGTATGATGTTTTCTACATGATAGGAATAGGTGCAATATTTGGACCTACTCTATAATCACTTGGAGATTTTCAATATGAAATCTTGGATTACATGTATTACATAATTTTGTTTTGGTATGATGTTTTCTACATGATAGGAATAGGTGCAATCAATATGGCAAGCATATTGAGTGTCATTTTCAAAGTAATGGTTATGGAAAATAGTAAACTATCAACATATTCTCAATAAATATATACAATAAGTTATTTGCAATTTTCCACAATAGAATAGCCAACCTATGTGCCTATTATATGATTTACTATCAATAGATAGTACACACGAGAATGTGAACCAACATCTCCATTTTGGTGAACATATGAAGTTCAAGATGTGAATTTTTAATTTAAAAACTTCAATAATTTCTACAAGTTTTATTAGTTTTATTTTTAACATTTCCTACTCTTACCAAAGGATTGTCTAAAATAGTGTATGGCAAGACTAAACAAGAGAATAAGTTAGATAGATTCTCGATATCAACATTAACAGTTTATGGCAAGACTCAATGGGAGAATCTTCCAAAAGTTAGTTAGACTCCTTATATCAACACTAGCAAGGCTTAAAGACCCATATGCAATTTAGGTTGTAATAATTGAATCAAATCATGCTTTCATTAGCCCAAGAAAACTACAGAGTTAAAGAGTTGGTTGATTTGTATGCTCAATCTTCCTTTATCCAGATGGATCCATGCCTACCATATCCTTATGTCAAATTATTTTTCTTTAATTTGATTGATCTCATTTGCAAATATAATGTACAAAAAATATTGTACATGTATGCTTTAAGTTCATGATCTAATCATTCTTAAAAGCCAATGACCTTATAAATTGATAGATGACCTAGAAACTATTTGTGAAAGAAACAAGACTACACTTAAACACCTTATGTCTCACACACCAATATTCTAAACATAATATTACCTCCATAAATAGCATAGAGGAACACTGAGGAAAATAAATATTTTCATTTTTCACCAATTTTAGAATAAAAGGAAATGTAATCTCACACTAAAAATGATTTGAAGTTATTAGATTACTACCACTACAACTAAATTTCTCACTTCCACCCTCACCTCGAATACTTGAAAGTGACTAGTCAAAATTTATTGAACAAGATATGGTGACAAGTCAAATTGAACAAGATGATCACAAATGTGGTCATCCTTGTATCCTATTCAACTTATGAAAATGAACTATGAATTTAAAACTGGAATTTAAGAGCATTTAACAAAGCTTGTAATCAATTAATGTTATTTAATTTGTAGTTTCTTGACTATTTATTTGAACAAGTTGGTCATGATTGATGGACATTTATAATGACTAAAATTTTGGATTTCAAGAAATGGGCATGTTATCAAAACAATATCACCTTCTGTTACAAATACATTGTTGATATTATGGTAGTTGTGGGAGATATTAATCTCCATGTGTAACCTTTGGCTAGAATAGAATATTCTGCAAGCAAGAGAAACCCTAAACATATGTGTGAGAACCCTAGAAGACAAGTTGGCTCAATAAAATAAATGATATTAAAGTATTACCCTCCAGAAAGAGAAGTTAGCCTAGACAGGTGACAAGGAGCACTATAAATAGAGAGCACTTGAGCTCATTTGTATACACTCACCTCACTCACTCTCTCAAGTGTAGCACAAGTTTGGAGTTGCACCTACAAGAATGGAAGGTGAATCTTCTGGGGTGATTCTTGGTCTCTCTCTCTAGCGCTATCTAGCCTAAGATATGCGCCCTACTTTCTAGTATCTCTTGGCAGTATTCTTGGTGACATTCTTGGTGGTATTCTTGGTAAGTGCAACTACAACTATTGCAGTTGACTACTGTCATTGTTCTGTGGTTTTGGGATTTTCTATCTGGTGTCTTATCCTTGGAGAAAGATGTGCTCTCTTGGTTACCTATTGGTTCCAGTGCTACTTCTGGAATCATTCTATCTAGCAAAGGTTATGGTGCTCAGGGGTGGTTGTGTGCCTATGGTTGGGTAACAATATTGTGATATTTTCTATAGTAAAATGAGCACATCGAATATTTTAACATACACTAGTTGGCAACATCAAGTAGACCTCATTTTCATCTTAGGTAATTCTGATAAAACAACTTTATACAATGAATTTAGTTTCCTTGCAAACAAAATTGCCTACTCGCCATCATCCAATATAGAATGTGGGATTGGAAAAAATGTGTAAGCTCATACAATAACTTTGGTTTCCTCATGACCAAAATCACCTATTCACCATCTTTCAATATTGAATGTCGGATATTAAATTGTCAAGATCTCAAATGCAAGCAAACATTACAAAATAGCGGGATGAAAAAGTTTTTTTCCAAGAAAAAATGTATCTATATTCAAGATTAACATAATACATTCAACAGAAGCTTCTACACTTTGATCGTAGTCCTTTCAACCTAGAAATAGTCTAAGAAACTCAAAATTTATATAAAAACTATTAAACACTTTCAGCTCATAAAAGAACACACATGCCATACCATAAGCTTATAAGTCATGTAGCTATAATTATTGGCAGGCCATAACCTCCCCTTCTGTAAATTCATGTATAATTACCTGATTTTCACATAAATGCATCCCTTCCTTTGAGAGCTTATTTGTAGTAGTGTTCATTTCTTTGTAAGTGTGCCTATACATAATCTTTGTAAACCTTCCTAATATTTCCTTTATCTATTCAACTAGAGGAAGCAATATGATATTGTGCAAATAGGATTTGTTAGATAAAACATTTATTACAAGATTGGAATCTCCAAAAATCTAAAATGAACTCAAACCTTTCTTCATTGTAAACTTTAAAGGCATGTAGAAAGCCATGAATTCACTATAGTTATTGGTCCCCCTTCGAACATTTATTTTGAGATAAAAATAGTTCCTTTCATCCAGATGAAGAACTATTCCATAGCCATAGATGGCATCATTACAAGCCCCATCGAAGAAAATCCAAGGCAACATTTTGTCCACATTTAGCTCACCAATAGCTCTTGGAGGCTTTGTTTCTATAATTGTCTTATAGAAAGGAAGCAATCTAAAAACCTGAGCAAAAGACCTTAAACGCAGGGACAAATTTACCTTCAAACTGAATCTAGTTTTGAGCCAACCATATACTCGTAAGGGACTTCAACTCCTTTTTTCCAAACCAAACTGAAAAACAACCTTCCAAAGATTCCTTGTTCCAAAGGTTCAATATACCTAAATGGTATTCCATATCATTCCAAATATATTAATAGAAAGTGCAAGATAGAAAAAGATGTTTAATTGACTCATCATTGTTCCAAAATAAAAGGCAAATCCCTGGACTAGCTTTGCCTATTTTTTTCATCATCTCCCACATGAGAACCTTATTATTTAGTGCTAGCCACATTAGTAATATATATTTTGGTAGTGCCTTCACTTTCCACAACTTTTTCCACCACCGGACCTCTTCTCCCAGGTCCAATTAAGGCTTCATACCCAAGTTTAATTGTATAAACACCTCCCATCACTTTTTCCCCCTAGTTAAGTTCATCTTCAGCTTGGGTGAGTCTGACATGAGCCCTTTGAAGAGTACAGATGCATTTTTTCCATTCAACTTCCATATCACCCCCCATGTTAATCTCTTTAGTGCTCAACCACCCATGTACCCAAAGTGTAGTAACCATCGGTTTGTTCACAATGTTCAAGGTAGATTTCCCAATCAAATGAAGGTGATGAATTAGCACGTTAGAGAGGAAAACTCTTCTATCACATCCCATGATGGAATCCACACCCACTCTAACATGGGTTCCCATGCCTACCTTCTAAGCCAAAAAAATCATCAATCACAAGGATATCCAAAACCAACACCTTCCATTGGTCTGAGACATTTTGCAAGCTTTTCCTTTCTGACCTTATCCAATCCAAGGTAGTACCAGGGAAGATGTACTTTTGAATCAAGATTCTTCTCCATAAGTTGTCTTTGGTAAGCATATTCCAAAGAGATTTTGCCACCAATGATTTCCCAAATAGATTAATGTCCTTCAACCCCCATCCAACCAATGACTTGGGAACTGCCAATTTCCCCCAGCTAACCCAATGTGTTCCCTTGTAAGCATCACTTCCTTGCCATAGAGAGTTGAAGCAACACCTAATGATTTTTTCTAGATTCCCTTTGGGTATGTGAGCCAAAGTATGCCAATACACTGGGATAGCCTCCAAGGCAAATTTGATCAACACTAAACACCCCCCTCTTGATAGCCAACAATTGCACCATTGTGATATTTTTTTTTCCACTTTCCCAAGAAACCATTTCCAATCAGCTTTCCCATAGTTATTAGGTTTCAAAAGAAAACCTAAATATTAGACCTCGTTGTTGAAATCTAAAAGGGGAAAGGACCAATATCAATCAAGTGTAGTTTCCAGGCCTTCTTCCAATCCAAAAGTATATAGGGCATACTTGGCATCATTAAATTCCATCCTCATGGATTTTTTGTAAAGCAATAACATATCTCTAAAGGATCTCAATTCACTAGCAGAGCAAAAACAAAATATCAAAATATCATTGACAAATAAGAGATGAGTCAATCTCTCTCAGGAGCCCACCTTAATGCCTTGCAATAACCTTCTTCTTCTTGCATGCATTAGCCAAGGACCTACTCAATCCTTCATCTACCAAGAGAAAGAGGTAGGGGGATAGGGGACAACCTTGCCTCGACCCCCTAGAAAGCTTAAAGAGCTCAAATGTTGCTCCATTGATTAACACTACAAAAGAAACTAAGAAAACACATGCAATTATCCACTTGACTACGACATCTGAGAAGCATATATGAGTGAGCAATAATCTAAGATAAATCCAACAAACCCTATCATAGGCCTTGGACAGATCAATCTTTACTACCACATCCGAGCTCTTTGAAATTTTTATTGTGTGCAATCCTTCTTGTGCAATGCCAACTGCCTCGTGAATCTGCCTTCTTTCTAAAAAGAAAAATTGCTCTGCTAAAATGAAGTTTGACAACAAAGATTTAAGCCTTACTGCCATCACTTTGGAAATTATCTTATAAGGGAAATTGCAAAGCTAGATAGGCCTAAACCCCTTAAAGGTCTCAGGGCAGTCCACCTTTGGTATCAGAGCTTTGAAGGTAGACTTAATATTCAAAGGAACCTTTCCCAAAATTCTAACTTCCTCCACTACTTGAACAAGATCCTCTCCTAGCACATCAAATAACTCCAAAAAAAATTCAACTGTCTAGTCATTTGGACCATGACTTTTTTCTTTCTTGAAGGTGCTTAAAACATTATAAAGCTCATCCTTGGTGACAGACCTATAAAATCTCTCATTTTTCTCCTTAGTAATCAACCTTGGAAAAAAAGAGCACACATTTAATATCTCACCGATATTAGCTTCCACCGGGTCCTCAAATAGGCTTTTAAAATGATTAACCCCTAATGCAGCCAGCTTCATTAAAACCCTTACCTTACTATTATCTACTTATGTGATTTCCCAAATGGTATTCCTATTCTTCTTCTGATTGGCAAAAAATTGAAAAAAAAAAATAGTATTTTCGTCCCCTACTTCCAGCCAGGTGGCCCTACTCTTCATTCGCTAATCCAATTCCTCACCAAGCAGCAACTTAGCTCTTTGAACCTTGATGCAGTGCCCCACCTCAACAGGCTCTGTTGGCCTCTTGGTCTCTGGATCTTTTCAATCTTTGAGCTGGAGCAGCTCTTTGATTCCCTACTAGAATCTTCAAGAAATGTCCACAAGTCCTTTTCATGAAACTTCGTTGTGCGAACAAGCACCAGGTGCAAGCTTCTCTCACACGACCACTGGTTTTGACCACGAGCCTAAATCAAAAGGTGTTTCACGATTTCACGCATTAGGTCTTTGCATGTGGATCACCCTGATTCTCCCGACCTCTGAAACCCAGACAAGAGTTTAGCGTGTACTAGCTCCTCCCTTATATTCCCTCAATGTGACCGCGGGCGGTGCCCACGCGCTTGAATGAAAGGCGCGTCGTGATTTCGCGTTTCACAACTCTGGGGGTCTCCTTACCTCCGTTCTCTCGATATCCAAGATCACGATGACGCCAGATAGACGATCCAGATTTTTCCTTTGATCAACGATTGTGATCAAGTCAGGATTTCGTGTTTCGCGAATTTGGGAGTCTCCTTACCTCCATTCTCCCGATATTCGAGATCGCGATGGCACCAAATCGACAATCCTGATTTTTCCTTTGATCAACGGTTGTGATCAAGTCGATATTTCGCGTTTCGCGACTTTGGGAGTCTCCTTACCTCCATTCTCCCGATATCCGAGATCGCAATAGCGCTAGATCGATGGTCCATGATCTTTCTGGATCCAACGACCCAAATCAAGTCGGGATTTTACCTTTCGCTCATTTGCCTCTTATGGAGTCCCTTTGACACTTAGCCAAATTCCAAATCTATGCACTCCTTGTAGCAGATTCCTACGCAAGACTTGGTTCTTGCGGATGACTGTGCACGCCTTCCAGCAGTTGCTTTGCCTCCTTGCAAAGGGAAAGTTTTGTGCTATCTCTTCTGAGTTTCGGAATTGAAACAGATCATGTCACGCACTCCTTGCGTTCTGTGTGCACACCTTGCACTCACTCAACAGAAGAGAAACAATTGAAACTTATACTAACATTCACAGTTTTATCCATTCATAATTAAATTCATTCATTTATGAAAACACAATAACAAAGAATTACAAACAGTAACAATACTATGCATTTGAGTCAATTTTCCTCTATCATATTCATTCAAACGTAAATGGCTACAGCTAATATCAAAACAATAACTCAAAACTCAGAAAGTTCCTACTAACTCGCAGCAGCCTCATTTGGGCATACAAAACCTCTATTTAACTTAGAGGGTCCTTAGGGTTCCCCCCCGAATACTCATCTACCTCAAAGACGAAAACCTATCTGCTACCTAAGTTCAATTACATTCAAGACTCGGAGTGAAACTCCCTGATCGCTCATGATCATCTACTCCCAAGCGTTTGATCTTCTTTCGTTTTTCCAATCATCTCCAAAAGATTCGCAGTAACTCCCAGCGTTTGAGATTTCAAAATGATTCCAAAGCGCTGAGCTTTCCTGCCACGTGTGCTCGTTGACGCTGCTCCTGCATCATACTCCCCCTGAAAAAAAACTCATGGACTCATGTCCATGAGCTCCTGCACTAACCTTCCATGCTTTTGGATATCAGCTTCATTTTCCCAACTGGCATCTTCTATTGGGTGTCCCTTCCACTTGACAAGATATTCAAAACAGGTCTTCCTCCTGATCTTTTTGCCAATTCTCTAATCAACGATCTTCTCCATCTATGGTTTTTTTGCTATAGGCATTTGTTTCTCCCATTGAATCTTATCTTCATATTATGATCCCTCTGTGTCATATTTCCTATAAGGATAAAGGTCTGCAACGTTGAATATGGGTGATATGCCCACATCATCTGGCAGCTCAATCTCATACATGTTTGCATCAAACTTCCTCAAGATCTTACATGGTCCTTTCTTCTTCATTTTTAACTTGTTATACGTTCCCCTAGGGAACCTTTCTTTCCTGAGATGTGTTAGAACCTGATCTCCCACCTCAAATTGAAGTTCTCTGCGATGTTGATCAACTCTAGGCTTGTACTCTTGGCGTTCTGTAATTGTCCTCTGATATGGCTATGGAGCTTCTGCATTTCTGCAGCAAAATCTTCTGCTCCAACGCTTCTGATATCACTCTATCCCAAGTCTCTCAACTCGGATACTCCCCTGGGTTGCATTCCATACAATATCTGGAATGGGCTCTTTCCAGTGCTTATGTTTGGCGAGTCATCGTATGCAAATTCTTCTTGTGGCAGAATCTAATCCCACAGGTTATGATGCTCAGTGACAAGACTCATCAACAAGTTTCCCAAACTTTTGTTTACCACCTCAGTCTGTCCATCTGTCTGAGGATGATAAGCTGAGTTGAAGGACAGATCCGTCCTCAACTTCTTCCACAATGTTCTCCAAAAATGACCAACAAATTTTGTATCTCTATCCGAGATGATGCTTCTAGGTAGGCCGTGAAATCTCACAACTTCCTTGGAAAACATATTTGCAACATCGGTTGCATCACTGGTCTTCTGGCATGGGATAAAGTGTGTCATCTTTGAAAATCTATCCACCACCACAAATATGGAATCACATCCTCTTTGCGTTCTTGGCAATCCTAACACAAAATCCATGCTTATCGCATCCCAAGGCCTCTCTGGTATTGGCAATGGTTGGTACAATCCAGTGTTCTGTCTTTTTCCTTTTGCATGTTGGCAGATTCTACATTTGTTCACAAATTTCATCACTTTTGTCCTCATACATGGCTAGTAGTATGAACTGCTCAACTGTGCAAATGTTTTATCATGGCCGAAATGTCCAGCCAATCCTCCATTATGCTTCTCCTTCAAAAGGTTGTCCCTCATTGAAAATTTTGGTATGCATAATTGATTGCCCTTGAATAGCAATCCCTCTTGAATCATATACTATGCCCACTAGCTCTTGTCTCTCAGCATAGGATTCGCGCATGCTTTGTATGCCTCCTTGAAATCTAGATCGTCACTGTACATTTCCTTAAGGTGTTCAAACCCCAAGGTCTTCATCTGAAATTCCTGCAGAATCAAACATCTCCTGCTCAATGCATCAGCAACTTTGTTAGCATTCCCGACAATATGTTTTATGACAAAAGTAAAATTTTGCATAAACTCAATCCATTTTGCATGCTTCTGATTCAATTTTTCCTGTCTAATTATGAATTGTAAAGCTTGGTTATCGCTATACAAGACAAATTCATGTGGGACAAGGTAATGTCTCCACTTCTTTAGGGCTTGAATTATGGCATAAAATCCCTGATCATATGTGGAGTATTTTCTCTTAGTCTCATTCAGCGTCTCACTGAAATAGGCAACATGTCTATTATCCTGGCTCAAAACTGCTCCAACTGCAATTCCACTTGCATCGCATTTCACCTGAAATGTCTTTTCAAAATTAGGTAAGACCAGAATTGGTCGCTCTGTTATTTTCTTCTTTAGAGTATTGAAGCTCCTCTCGACCTCCTCTATCCACTTAAAAGACTTGCGCTTCTTCTTCACTGTATCCATCATTGATGCACAAATTCCACTAAAGTCTCTGATGAACTTCCTATAGAAACGTGCTAATCCATGGAAGCTTCTTACCTCAAACATGCTTCTTGGTGATGGCCATTCTTTGATTGCTTTCACCTTTTCTGGATCCATCTTCAGTTCATTTGAAGAGATCACAAAACCTGAGTAAATGAGTTATGTCTTCATAAAAGAGGACTTCTTCAGATTTATCGGCAACTTCTCCTGTTGTAGTCTCCTCATCACTAGTGTCAGGTGTCTCAAATGCTCCTCTTTAGTCTTGCTAAAGATCGGTATATCATCCAGATATACAACTACAAACTTGCCAATGAAATCTTTCAGTATTTCATTCATCAACCTCATGAAAGTACTTGGGGCATTTGTTAAGCCAAATGGCATAACAATCCATTCGTACAAACCTTCATTTGTCTTAAAGGTTGTCTTTCATTCATCACCTTCTCTCATTCTTATCTGGTGATACCCACTTTTCAAATCTATCTTAGAAAATAAATTTGCTCCACTTAAAAAGTTCATTAAATCATCCATTCTTGGCAAAGGAAATATAAACCTGATGGTGATCTTGTTAATGGCTCTTGAGTCTATACACATTCTCCGTCCTCCATCTTTCTTTGGACTCAACACAGTTGGTACTGCGCATGGACTCAAGCTCTCTCTGACCAACCTTTTGTCTAACAATTCCTGGACTTGGTTCTTTACCTCCTCATTTTCTCGAGGTGTCAGTCTATATGTTGATTTGTTTGGCAGACTTGCTCCTGGTATCAAATCAATACGATGGTTGATACTTCCGACGGGTGGCAATGAGTTACACAGTTCATCCACCACTATGTCAGCAAAATTATCCAACAATTCCCGAATTTCTTTAGGCAAATCATCCATTGAAGTACTTGTAAGGACAACTCTAGGTTTCCTCACCATAGCAAATTGCATCTCATGTCCTTTCTTGACTTCTTTCAAGAGTTCCTTCCCACTCATGAGAAGTACGCTTGTGTTGGCTTCCTCTTTCACTTTCTTCTCGTCTATTGGCAACAACTTGTGTGTCCTACCATTTTTCTCCAAGGTGTATGTATTCTTCCTCCCATCATGAACGACATTCCTGTGAAACTACCATGGTCTTCCCAACAAAATATGGCATATATCCATGGGAATTACATCACATAGGATTTCATCTCTATATCCTCCTATCTTAAATTCAACCAAGCATTGTTTAGTAACCATTACCTGGTGTCCTTTCTGCAACCATGAGACTTTGTATGGATTCGGGTGTGCAGTTGTCTCCAACTCCAATTTCTCCACCATCTCTATGGACACTAAGTTGTCAATGCTTCCGCTGTCAATTATCACTTTGCAGACTTTGTCCTTAGTCTTCAAGCTGTCCTGAAGAGACTGTTCCTCTGCACCATCTCCTCAACTTCTGCCTCTGGTTTTAAGAGAACTTTTCTCAACATCAAGAATGTTCCATCCTCTTCTCCTTCTGCTTCAACATTTCTTCTCTGTGCTTCCAAAATGTGAGGTTCACCTTCTCCTTCTTTCTTTCTCTCGGGACATTACCAAGACTTATGCCATGTCTTTCCACAAGTATAACATCTCACTTCTCCTCCTCTGCCTCTGCCTCTAGAAGAACTACTTCCACCATCTTGTCTTCCTCCGGAACTTCCTCCTCTTTCCGAGTGACTATGTGGTTTCTCAGTCTCATCTTTGGATTTTTGTGCCTTGTCATGGGCAACTCCCTTGCCTTTGCTTAGGACTGGGCTTCTACCTTTGCCTCGTTGGTTTTGTTTTCTGGCCAACTTCTCCTCCGCCTTCAGTGCAAACTGATAAGCATCCTCCATTGTCCTTACTGACATCATGTTGATCTCATCATGGATTTCACACATCATGCCATTTATATACCTGGCAATTTTTTTTCATCCTTCTCTCTTTGTCCAGTTCTTATGTTCAGCTTGTAGAAATCCTCTATGTATTCTTTAACTGTCATACCCTTCTATCTCAGGTTCTGCAGCTTCTTGAACAGATTGATCTGATAATCTTTGGGCATAAATTTTTCCTTCAGCTTGGCTACCATTCTGTCCCAATTCTTTATCTTTTGTTTTCCCTTGTTTCTCCTCTCAGCTTGCAGTTCATCCCACCACAGTGTTGCATATCCCTTGAGTCTGGTGACAGCATGTCTCACCCTCTTTTCCTCATCGACGTCTTCATAGTCGAAATATTTATCCATGGATCATACCCAATCCAGCAACTCTTCAGCATCTAAATTGCCTTCATACATTGGTACCTTTATCTTGGCTCTAGCGCCCAATCTAACAACTGCTCTCAGCAAGCGTTCTTCGGCAACATTCTCTCCTGCAGCTTCTTCGACTTCTACTTCTTCACTCTCTGCATCGTTGATGTCTCCAGCATCAGGTGCTCTTCTCTACGTGGCCTCCATCACCTCCAATATTGCACGAAGTTCTCGCATCTCCCTTTCCACAGCTCGATTAGCTAAAGGTTGTTCCACTCATCTCCTTGGTGGCATTGTGTTGACTTTCTCTCACACACAGAGTACAACTCAAGTTCTTTCGTCTCCTTTATCTCCTTTGCTTGTTGTCTACAAGCAAAACTTCAGCTCTGATAACACTTGATGCAATGCCCCACCTCAGCAGGGTCTATTGACCTCCCGGTCTTTGGATCTTCTCAATCTTTACGTTGGAGCAGCTCTTCGATTCCCTGCTGGAATCTTCAAGAAATGTCCACAGGTCCTTTTCACGAAACTCCATCGTGTGAATAAGCACCAAGTGCAAGCTTCTCTCACGCTACCACTGGTGTGACCACAAGCCTAACCCAAAAGGCATTTCGTGATTTCGTGCATCGGGTCTTTGCATGTGGATCACCTCGATTTTCCCGACCTCCGAAACCCCGACAGGGGTCTAGCGTGTACTAGCTCCTCCCTTATCTTCCCTCAATGTGGTCGCGAGCGGTGACCACACGCTTGAATGAAAGACACGTCGCGATTTCGTGTTTCGCGACTCTGGGGGTCTCCTTACCTCTGTTCTCCCGATATCTGAGATCGTGATGACGCCAGATCGATGGTCCATATTTTTCCTTTGATCAATGGTTGTGATCAAGTCAGGATTTCGTGTTTCACGACTTTGGGAGTCTCCTTACCTCCATTCTCCCGATATCCGAGATCGCGATGGTGCTAGATCGATGGTCCAGATTTTTCCTTCGATCAACCACTGTGATCAAGTCAAGATTTCACGTTTCGCGACTTTGGGCATCTCCTTACCTCCGTTTTCCCGATATCTGAGATCACGATGGCACTAGATCGACGGTCCGTGATCTTTCTGGATCTAACGGCCCAAATCAAGTCAAGATTTCACCTTTCACTCCTTTGCCTCTTATGGAGTCCCTTTGACACTTAGTCGAATTCCAAATCTGTGCACTCCTTGCAACAGATTCCTACGCAAGACTTGGTTCTTGCAGATGACTGTGCACGCCTTGCAACAGTCGCTTTGCCTCCTCGCAAAGGGAAAGTTTCGTGTTATCTCTTCTGAGTTTCAGAATCGAAACAGATCCCATCATGCATTCCTTGCGCTCTGTGTGCACACCTTGCACTCACTCAACAGAAGAGAAACAATTGAAACTTATACTAACATTCACAGTTTCATCCATTCATAACGAAATTCATTCATTTATGAAAACACAATAACAGAGAATTACAAACAGTAAAAGTATTATGCATTTGAGTCAATTTTCCTCTATCATATTCATTCAAATGTAAATGGCTACAGCTAATATCAAAACAATAACTCAAAACTCAGAAAGTTCCTACTAACTCGCAGCAGCCTCATTTGGGCATACAAAACCTCTATTTAACTCAGAGGGTCCTTAGGGTTCTCCCCCCAACTACTCATCTACCTCAAAAACGAAAACCTAACTGCTACCTAAGTTTAGTTACATTCAAGACTCGAAGTGAAACTCTCTGATCGGTCATGATCATCCGCTCACAAGCATTTGATCTTCTTTTGTTTTTCCAATCATCTCCAAAATATTTGCAATAACTCCTAGTGTTTGAGATTCTGAAATGATTCTTGAGCGTTGAGCTTTCCTGCCACGTGTGCTCGTTGACGATGCTCCTGCATCACACCTCCAAATGTTTAAGTGTAATCAAGTGTTATTCATTAAGGACTCCCTGATCCATCTCCCTTACCAAAGCTACCTGAGCCTTCTCCACCTCTAGTAGTTGAGCCTATATTTTCCTATATCTCTCCCTGAACCAAGCAACCACCTTCGACTTCATACATTTTAAAGTGTGTGTGAATTGTTCACGAGCAAAAGTGCCTAATTCACACCAAAAACTTTGTCAATTATTGAGTCCTAGATATCTGAAATCTTCTTTGAGAATCCAGCTAGGATTAAATTTAAAGGGTGTGCCTAGCTTGTATCCTGGATTGTCAATCTCTAACCACACTTGATAATGATCAAAGGTTCTTGAAATGTCCACCCAAGACTTACATTTATCCACTTTTTGCAAGAGTGTCCTTCAGCATAAAATGAAGTAATCACTTTGCCACTACAACATTACCTACCATGTTATTTACCCAGTTAGGTCTAATCTTGATTGGTTCAAGGTCCACCCATCCAACAAGATCAAATTGAGTCCGAAAATAGTCAACAAGTCTATCTAGCCTGGCAAAATCCCCCCAGATATATATTCTGCTCATTGTCAAGTTTAAATCTCCTCCCACCACCAAATTTTCAAACCTTATACAATTTGAAGTTAACAACCTATTTTGGTACTAATGTCACCCTTCGTAGGGACCATAAACATTAAGAATGGACAATGAGTAGCCCAAGCTTTTACAATATACCTTAATCACTAAACTTGAAGTAACAAAAAAGGAATTTGTTAAAACCATGTTGGAATTCCATCCGGTTAAAACCCCCCAAGATAAACCTTCAACATCCAAAGCTAAGAAGTCTCATCCCCCCAACAACTTTTTAAAATAAAAAATCAAAGGCTCATCTATCCCCATAGTTTCCTGCAACACTATAATCTCAAGTTTCTCAAGATTAATTAATTTTTTGAGGGACAATTGTTTAGATTGTCCCCCTAGGCCTCTAACATTAGCCGACAATATCTTCATGAAGAAACTTCTAATGAGGCATGTCCCACTCTAAGAACCCCAATTATCAATCTCTGCTTACCTTGGTTAATTTCTCTTATTATTTGTTCCTAAGCTTGTTTTAAATGGGATTTCAAACCAATAGAGAGACCGCCAATTTCTCCTAAGGCATCATATCCCATACCCCCAACAAGGACACATTCTTTAGGAAGATCTTTCTTTGGTCTAAGTAGGTAGTGACCCCAACCTCGAGATTGTAAGTACGAAGAATAAGAAGTTGACTCCCCTATGACCCCTGGTCTCGATTGATCCAGAAGATCATGATCATCTGCTAGATTAACCAAAGAATCCCCTACCACTTCGTCAAGTTTAGGTTTTTGAATCGAATTTGGAGGTCTACCCCAGGGTTTTTTAGTAGGGATAGGATTCCCCAAACCATAGGATATCAAACCCCCCAATACCTTGTCACTTGAAACGAAAAAAGGAGAATTGAACACCTTACTCGACGAAGTCGAACCATTGATGGCATGGCTCTGGTCATCCTTTTTGGTGTAGGAAGGTACACCTTGAGCAGGACATGCATCTCCAACTCCTAGTGATCTTTATCAATGCCCAAAGGAAGCCTCGAACCAACTATCAAAGAAATAGACATGTCCCCAATTAGTATGTCAAGGCCGCACTCGATTCTAGATTTCTCCTCCTCTACATTAGTGGAACCTTGCAACACTCCTTGTCCCATACCCTGGACACCATCAATACCAGGCTCCTTCACTAATCCTTCATCTTCCTCATCTTTCAGCGAGACCCCCTTCTTCCTCCAACCTTTTTAGTGTAGGGTTTTGAACAATCCTCCAGGAAATGACCATACAAATGGCATCTCAAGCATCGAAAAGGTATGTTAACATAGTCCAACATATGTGAGTATCTCCTCTTTAGAAAACAAATCAATTGTCTCAAAAAGACCTCTACTTACATCAAGATCAACTAATATCCTTGCAATCGACCGGTAACCTTCATAGAGGTAGCTATCATCCACGAGAATAGTTTTTCCTAGATGGTTGTCAATTGTGCATAAATATTGAATAATCCAGAATTCCATGGGAGCCTTGGAAGTTTTATGCACACCAAGGTGCATGACATGGTCGCTTCCCTAGCATCAAAGAGGATGCTAGGGTTTTATTGACAGGTATGACCTATCCATAAACCAAACTTCTTTTAATATAGAAACTACATCTTCTTCCTTGCGAAAGAAAAAACCAAACCAACCTCTTGCTAATAGGTGAGTTGTTGGTGTATAGCCTAAACCCGAACCCCGGTTCTCCTATATCCATCTTTGAAGGCAATCCATCCCCAAACTCATGCAACCAAACTTCCCCGCCAATGTGTGTCCTAAAAGGCCTAAACCCGAACCCCGGTTCTCCTATATCCATCTTTGAAGGCAATCCATCCCCAAACTCATGCAACCAAACTTCCCCACCAATGTGCATCCTAAAAGGTCGAGGATCCAGTTGACTACGATATCTTCCCCAACAACTAAGGACACATCCCCTCCTCAACTTCCAATGACCTTACATCGTTTATGTTTCATTTGATCTGCCCACTCTGCATTGTCCTCCCTACAAGTGAATCAATTCAACCTTTGAACCAATGAACCCAAAACCTTCCTCAGAGGCCAAGCGGACCACTTGTTCCTTCGACATTTCTTCAATATGGCCTTATGTAATCAGGTCTAGAGGGTTTGAGAATGTAGGAGGGTGTCCATTTTTCCCAAACATGAACTCCCAAACTGGCAGAATCAGTTGGAGACAATACACCCAACACCGTGCCCTGTTTAGAAGGGTTGTTATAACAATCCAAAATCTGGCAAGATTGATCATCTGTATCACCAATCTTATCACTACTCATGGCATTTAATCGTGGA
This sequence comes from Picea engelmannii, assembly GCA_009831015.1. Taxonomy (NCBI): domain Eukaryota; kingdom Viridiplantae; phylum Streptophyta; class Pinopsida; order Pinales; family Pinaceae; genus Picea; species Picea engelmannii. The sequence goes on along the minus strand of ML778510.1, from coordinate 44,879 downwards.
CTCAAAAAACCCTTATCTTCACATTGTCTAAACTATGGAGAAGTGGTTTCATCTTCCCTTAATGATTGATACCTAATCTCCACAAGGGATGCTACACTTGGCAGAGAGCAAAAGACTTGGTCTTCGGATAAATCATCCTCGGAATAATCCACCAATTGGACCTCTTCTTCCATGGTTATCTCCTTCAAATCCACCATTGGTTAGTGCTAATTATGTAATTGAATTATGAGCTTACTGAAGATGGCAATGTATTGTTGAATGGATTGCTTAAGATGTTGACGAAACTAGAACCATCGATAATTGAGGTCGTGGAGATATCTGAATGGATAAAAACGTTGTTGACGAGCCAGCAGAGTGTCACAATGGAGAATAGGGTCGGGGGCAGCTCGGGTGGTGGTAGAAAGCCACCGGGCCTGGGCGGAAAAACCCTACAACAGAGATCACCTCCACCCACTCATTTCCTTATCAATTCCTCACTAGCTCCATAATTATAAATATATATCCACCTAGTTCACATCAGGGTTTGAAAGGCAACAATCACCACAGAGAAACCATCGTGCATGTGGAAACCCTAACCCATGTGTCACCAAGGCCACTGTCAAACCAAGATATTATCACTGCAGAACCGTGTGTGAACCGTTTGGTCTCGCCACACAGAAAACTTACCCCACATGTCAGTGTGCTTGTATCACTGTGGAACCCCCTCAAAATCCTTTATAAACAAGGCCGTATACTATTTGGATAACAGAAACAATTAAAAGCATGTTTAGGTTCAAAGAAGACCAATTACATTACAAAACTGGTACTCTTAACACTAAAAATAGAAACACTTAAATTTTTGTGGCAGCCATCGCCTCTTTAATCCTGATTGTATGCATCGATTATCAACTCACTGAATCTTCCAGTTCGCTACTGATGCTAGCACCAATTAAGCTACTAAAAAGCATCCAAGCTAACAGGAAAGTGAAAAAATAACAAGCAATATAATGTTAAATGTTTATTTATAAAATTATTTTGAATATTTTCTCCCTTCCTCCCATTATAAGCAAACTCTTGGGTCTTAATGTTAGAAGATAGAATCATCTTTTCACGGTTAAAAGTAGATTTTACAACGATTCCGTTGTACTGGGGAAAACCCAGTTTTGTTTTTGTTCTTTCTTTGGCTTCATTCGATACTAGTTTATATTACTGTCTAATATAAAATCAAGTTTAAAAATTAGAAAAAAAAATCAAAAGGCAATCTTGCGAAAGTACAAAGTTATTTTCTAGTCAAGAATATATCAAGCCACTGAAGAGAAACACTTAGTGGTCTTTTTTAGAAGAAAACTCAAGGTTACTGTAGAAGAAAAACCACGGAGAATTTGCATGTAAGTATTAAGAACTAAGGCAGTACTCTACTATATCAAACATAAACAGTGAAAATAGCATTTCCACGAGCATTTAGATTTGCATGAGGGGACCTTTATTTTGTGTTTTCATGGTATACATATATAAGAAAACAACATTCCTGCGAAACTATGGATTACATGACACTAATATTTGTAATGGTGTACCGAAGAACTAGAGTTTTTAAGATCGCCATATTATATTTAATGGTGAAAACAATTTCAAAACTTGATTGAAAATATTAATTAAACATTCAATTTAATTTGAATATTGAATGTGTAAGATAGGATTCCAGACAAGCAAAGTGATTGGTTCATTGCGTGATATCTGCTACTGCTTCAATTTCAGCATTGAGACTGGTGAACTAGAGATGTGCACAAGATTCAAAACCAGGCTCCACATGGAAAGTACCCACAACTTATCATTCAACCAACAGGTGGTGGACAGGTAATTTATGGTTTTTTTTTGTCTTCAATAGGCACATCTCCACCAGGATTGCAAATACCTCATCCATTAGAAACAAAAAACCTAACTCATTCTTGGCAGAAACGCTGCTCTTTAAATTATCCAACCATGCTTCTACCGTCTCCAGTGTTTCATGCCAAAAACAATTGTCTGTTGTCTGGGATGGGTTACCCTGCGGCAGACACTGGCCCCTCACTACAGTGTGAATAAAGAGGTTAATAGCACATCATACATAGGAACTTACGGTGCCATAGACCTTCAGTCCTGCAAAATGAGTTCAATTGTGGGTTATTGTGGTGGATGTCTCCAAACAAAATGTCATTCTTCATTTGATGAAGAATACTTCCGTACCTTCCATAAAATTTAACTTCTATTATCCTGCAAGAAAAGATCCTCATGCTCATTAACCACAGCACTGTAACAAAATAAGTATTGCTCTAGGTTGCAGTTAATCATCACAAATAACCATCGATAGTCAAAAAGACCTGGAAAACTAATAACCAAAAAAGTGGAATACAAAACATTAATTAAATTAGTACTTGCACCAACTACCAAGTTCTTACAAATTTTATCCTTCAAGGAAGTTGACTTGCTTTCAGGTATCAAGTTTTTGGAGTTTTATTTAAAACCAAATGATTACTCGAAAAAAGACTGGGTGGATGATCTGAAAAGTAGAAAAGGAACCCTCTTTGGTTCAATAAGTGGCTCTCACGTGGAGGCAGGCTGGTGCTGGTCAAATCAATGTTGGAAGCAATTCCAATGTATTGGGTGTCCTTAACTTTCATAACCAAAGGAGTGTTAAATAAGATGAGGAAACTTAGTCTCAAATTCCAGGATCCAGTGAGAAGAAGAGCTTTGCTTGGGTTTCTTGGAAAAGAATTGCTGTCTCTAAAGAGTGGGAGGTTGGGGAAATAAGAATATTCACTGTTTTTCAAAGGCTTTAGCAGCAAAGTATATATGGAGACTGATAGTAGGAGGGCTATGGGTTAAACCTATGTGGCAAAAATTTATTGCAACCCAATCAGTGGAAGCTTGGCTCCGATCGTCAAGCAAATATTTACAAATGCTTCTGTAAATTGGAAGGCAATCATGTTGGCTTTTCCTCTTGTGGGAAGATGGCTTGTCTGGAAAGTGGGGATGGGAACTAGAATGAGGATAGGTCACTGATGACCCATGGGTGGGTTATGAGAATTTTCAATCGCCAAGGAACATGATGGAAGCTCTTCGAGAAAGAGGACTATTTTATTTACACCGAATAGCTGACCCAGTAAAGTCCAATATCTTCACTCAGGGCTGGGTATCAGCTGAAAACTTGCGTTCCATGGACAAAGAGGTGTGGAAAAACTATTGTCATTCTTTAAAAAACAGCCATGTCAGAATAAAATATGAGGAAGACAAATTAGTCTGGTCAAGGAACCCTGTAAGGGCAGGTTACACACCAAAATTAGGGTACAAAGCTCTAAGAAAAGAAGGGTCCATGATTTGGACTGGTGGTTCAAAGAGGTGTGAAAATTTAAATACCCCCTTAAATCAAGAATTTTCATGTGGCTGGTCCTCCACCAAAAAGTTCCTACATGAGACTATATGCAGACGAGGCATTGGAATGGTCCAGGTAGATTCCCTTTATGCAAATCCTCTGAGGAAAATTTATCTCATATGCTTATACATTGTTCTTATACTTTAACAGTTTGGAAGGAATTAGAGGCCCAAACAGGTTTAATTAATGCATGGGGAAGGGAGTCCGCAAAAGTGTATTTTAGGCTCTGGTGTGAAAATCTTCAAGCCAAGCCTTACAGAGCACTGCCACTTATTAATGCTTGGGGAATATGGCTGGTGAGAAACTCTAGTTTGTTCAAAGATAAATTCATTTATATTCAGATATGTGCTGCTCAGAGTATCTCTATACTCTAGTTTCAAATAGTTGCACAATCCAAAGCCTCCCAGAGTTATAAAATAAGAAGTCATTGATAGAACAGACACGTGGACATACTTTGATGGTGCTGCTCCAGGGTTTCTTTCCATGCGGAGAGCAGGAGGAATTTTGTATTGCTCTAAGTCCACATTCTGGAAGTATAAAGCAGGCCTGGGCATAAGTACAAACAACAGGGCAGAACTAATTGCTCCAAAACTCATTTTAATGTTAGCTGTGGAAAAAGGAATTCAGAAATTGCAGGTGATGGGTGACTCTAAAGCTGTGATGATTGGATAACAGATCTTTCTGCTATGAGGAACTTTCAATTGAGGCCCATATTTGATGAGATACACAATTTTAAAAACTCAATAAATGAAGTTTCTTTCTTTCATGTATTCAGAGAGGAATTGCACCGCTGATGCCTTATCAAAATTGGGTGTGCAGATGACTCCAGGTACATGGCATATCTGGGCACATCGAGGAGTGCTGAGCGAATATGATCCAGGGCCTTTCATATGACTTTTATCTGATATACTGCAGAGTTGTTACAGATGTGGTTATATATCTTTTTCCTTTGATGTAAATTTCTGAAACAATAGATTGGCCAGGCAGACTAATCTTGGACTTCTTTTGGAATATTCGTAATGCTATGTAAAGGACTGTTTTTTGTTTCAGTTTTGAACTGATTCAGATCATATGAACCTTCTTTTGAAGAAATTGAAAGCCTGATATTGTTGATATTATGGTAGCTGCGGGAGGTATTTACCTCCACGTGTAAACCTGATGAGAATAGAATATTCCGGGAAGAAAGAAGAAACCTTAATTAGTTGGCTAATAACCCTAGAAGACAAGTCGACTCAAGAGGATAACTTGTATTAGGTTATTAGCCTCCAAGAGAAGAAGTCAGCTAAAGGAAATATTATATACTGAGTAAATAGGCACCCAGAATGAGAAGTTGGCCTAGGCAGTTTACCAGATTTAGTATAAATACAGGAGGCCAATCTTCATTCTGGCAGGCATGCTCAAAACTGTAGAAGCAGCACTTGTGCGCACTGCAATTTGCCAGTTTGTGCGCAAGTTTGGATGAGAGCTACCATTGCAGCTACTGCAGCTAGCAGATTTCGGCTTTGGCTTGGACTATCTCTTGGTTATGGTTTGGACTCTCTGATCAGCTCTTGCTTGGTGCGCTATCCTTGGAGAAAGGTGCACCACCCTTTGTTTGGCTATCTAGCCTAGGGTTTGCTTCCGAAATGATTCTCTGTCAAGGTTAAGGTGCTCGGGGGTGGCTTCGGCCTATGGTTGGGTAACAATAGTGATATTGTCTATGGTTAAACAAGCACATCCATCATATTCTAACAGGTTATGGGCCCACACCTCCTTCATTCAGTCTAACCACTGGAAGGGAGCATAGCCATAAGGATACTAAGCTCATTGAAAGAACTGTCGCTAGGGTTTCTAGCAGGAGCAGTCACCAAAGCACTGTCGCTAGGGTTACTAGAACGTCCAGTTGCAGAAACCCTAATCCTCTCGTTGAGGCACGCTAATTCTCAGAACTGCAGAAGCAGCACTTGTGTGCACTGCAATTTGCCAGTTTGTGCGCAAGTTTGGAGGAGAGCTACCATTGCAGCTACTACAGCTAGCAGATTTCGGCTTTGGCTTGGACTATCTCTTGGTTATGGTTTGGACTCTCTGATCAGCTCTTACTTGGTGCGCTATCCTTGGAGAAAGGTGCACCACCCTTTGTTTGGCTATCTAGCCTAGGGTTTGCTTCCGGAATGATTCTCTGTCAAGGTTAAGGTGCTCGGGGTGGCTTCGGCCTATGGTTGGGTGACAATAGTGATATTGTCTATGGTTAAACGAGCACATCCATCATATTCTAACAGGTTATGGGCCCACACCTCCTTCATTCAGTCTAACCACTAGAAGGGAGCATAGCCATAAGGATA
>ML778510.1:19292-32033 GCA_009831015.1 Picea engelmannii | reverse complement strand
GGTGACTAAACTCTTTGGATATGATTATGAGATCATTTACAAGAAAGGCAAAGACAATGTGGTGGCGGATGCACTGTCCCGAAAATATGAAGACGAAGGATCCCTTTTTTCTCTTTCCTTCATTGTACCAGATTGGCTCCAAGTTGTTCGCCAGGAATGGCTACAAGATCCCAAAAGTTCGCATTTGATCCAGCAATTTCAGACCAATGCTCCAGCTCCCCCAGGGTACTCTTGGCTCCAGAATGAGCTTCGATACAAAGGCCGTTTGTATTTAAGTAAACAATCAAAGCTTAAATCCATGGTACTTTCTAAGCTTCATGCTACACCCACAGCGGGGCACTCCAAGTTCACCAAAACCTATGACAGGGTCAAACGTTCTTTTTTCTGGGATGGTATGAAACAGGACATCCGTAATTTTGTCGCTGAATGTGATGTGTGTCAACGCAACAAGGGAGAAACAGTCAAATCTCCAGGCACACTACAACCGCTTCTGATTCCACCTGCTATTTGGAAGGATATCTCTATGGACTTTATTACCGGCTTACCCAAATTGGGAAATAAATCAGTCATAATGGTGGTTGTGGATCGCCTTTCCAAGTATGCTCATTTCTGCGCTCTTCAACACCCATTTACTGCATCCACGGTGGCTCAAATTTTCATGGACCAGGTCTTCAAGCTTCATGGTATGCCGCACTCTATTGTTTTTTATCGTGACCCAACTTTCACAAGCAATTTTTGGCAAGAACTGTTCAAGCTACAGGGCACCCAATTGCATCTCAGCACAATTTATCATCCCCAGACTAATGGTCAAACGGAAGTTGTCAACAAGTGTTTGGAAACATATCTGAGGTGTTTTGCCTCTGAAAAGCAAAATCAGTGGGCTCAATGGTTACCCCTAGCTGAATGGTGGTACAACGCTTCCTACCATACAGCTACACGCATGACTCCTTTTGAAGCGATATATGGACAGAAGCCACCTTCAGTTCTCTCATACTTACCGGGTACCTCGAAGGTCCAAGCGGTTGACAAACACTTACAATTCGAGAGGATATTCTTTGTACCCTCAAAGAGAACTTGGTCATGGCACAGAATCGCATGAAGCAATAAGCAAATCAAGGTCGCTCTGAACGTCAATTTGCAGAAGGGGATTAGGTGTTTCTGCAACTGCAACCATACAAGCAAACTTCCCTCAAGGCCGAGCATTGTCAGAAGCTAGCGCCCAAATTTTATGGTCCTTATACAGTTCTCAAGCATGTGGAACAAATCGCCTATCAGTTAGCTCTGCCCCGTCATTCGAAGCTACATCTTGTTTTTCATGTTTCATGCTTAAAGAAGGTGATTGGAACTAGGTGCCAAATTCAAACCAACCTTCTCGAGTTAGCTGAAGAAGGATCCATTTGGCTACAGCCAGAAGCAGTTTTGGACCAGCATGAGCGTCGCCTGCATCAGAGAGCCATCAAGGAAGTGCTCGTCCAGTGGAAAGATACAACTCTAGCAGATGCCACTTGGGAACCAGCTACCATTCTGCAGCAGTTTCCACATCTCAAGCCTTGAGGACAAGGATGTTTTTAAGGGGGCGGACATGTTAGGGTCCTAACCCGCACATAGGTAGAGCAATATATTCGGATGTAATAAAGGTCAATATTAATAAGGCCTTTCAATAAAATAGAATAAGGCGGATGTAAGAAGACCTAATAGAAACTTCCGCTTCTAGAAGGATCTTCCTCTAGATGCTTCTCTTGATAGACATATTTAGTATAAATAAGGGTAGAGGGTATGAAAACCCTAGCTTGGAGATTATTGTAACAGCGGGCTACTCGACTGGAGGTTGCCCCCTCAAAGAGGCCCGTGAACATTGCTTTCTGAATCAAAGTGCTATTTATGTTGTTGTTCTTATATCATTTATGTGTTATTATGGGGATTATGCTAGTTATATTACTGTTATTCTGCCATTTCTAGCATTTTATTTCTGTTCTTCATACTTTTTATATCTGGTATATTATAGTATGGAAGACTAATGAATGAAAGCATTGCGAGATCCAGAACTAGAAGTTCTCCCAGATGGAGGGAGAAGACTGTGATGATTGTTTGTTCCAAGTAAACAAGACATACCTCTACATGGATATTGCGGACGATATAATGACTCATGTAGAGGTATGTCTTGTTTACTTATTCGGAAAGTGGTTTGAGATTTATGACGGACAGGCATTTTCTAGTTCGGAAAATGGTCCAGATCGAACGGACATTTTTGTAATGAAAATGGTTCGATGGATTGTTGATGTACCATAGACAATGATTCCCCTTGTGGTTAGGATAGGGAATGGTCTAGGTCAGTCTCTCTTCTTGACGGTCACTCTTAGTAGTGGTCAAGAAGACTGGTCTGCCTTGCCAAACAGTCATTCTTTCGAAGCTCACAGTTGTGAGCAATTTCGAAGAATGGTCCGTTTTGGAGGTTGGTGCAGGACAGCCATTTCCTTAGAAAATGGTCCGGACAGTCATTCCCTAGGGCAGATTCATTCTCTCTAGGTTGCACTTTGTTTAGTGTTGAAGGAATGGTCCAGGTTCAGCAATCAGGGACAGGCATTCCCTAGGGCAGATTCATTCTCTCCATGTTGCACTTTGTTTAGTGCCGAAGGAATGGCCCAAATAGGTGAATGGTCCAAGCTCAGAAATCAGGACAGTTATTCTTCTTTGCTTGAGAAGAATAGTCCAGATAGCTCATCATTGATGTTCTCCTTTCTGAGGGCAGATGCTCTTCCAGACCTCATAGATGTGAGTGGAAGAATGGCCAAGATGATTCAGTTTATATCATAACAATGTTTTCTGTGCAGGTTGATATCAGATGATTGTTATGGAGGTTGCATGTCTCCAGACAGTAGCTATATACTATTGTGGTGGATGTGTTCCACTGATTATAACTATACGTCATTGATCAAGTATCTGTGTGCTACTTGGTGTGGCAGTGTACCACTGGATTGTAGTTGTGTACTACTATGGATAGACACAGTGGTGTTCTATTGAATGACATTGTTCCGATTTGCCTTGAAGACTATCAGTAATGTTGGAAATGATTATCAGCTAGATGGATGATCAATGGACAGAGATTTCCCAGACGGAAAATGGTTCAGGACATTTATTCTTCTAGGACATATGACCGGATTAGAAGAAGGGCTCTTGTGTCACTCTGTGGAGTGAGTGACTTATCCAGCATCATGTCTGATCACTCAGATGGAGTATGGTTTCGAGAGATGATGCAGTTGATGACACTGATAGTGGTGATGGTGCTCATGATCTAGTCATGAGATAGTCTATACGACTATGTTGATGCCACCGGGTGAATGGTACGTTTGTGTTCAAGACCATTACCTTCAATACCTCTCTAGCTAGGAGGGAGTGTTGATATTATGGTAGTTGCGGGAGGTATTTACCTCCACGTGTAAACCTGACAAAAATAGAATATTCCGGGAAAAAAGAAGAAACCCTAATTTGTTGGCTAATAACCCTAGAAGACAAGTCGGCTCAAGAGAATAACTTGTATTAGGTTATTAGCCTCCAAGAGAAGAAGTCGGCTAAAGGAAATATTATATACTAAGTAAATAGCCACCCAGGATGAGAAGTCGGCCCAGGCAGTTTGCCAAATTTAGTATAAATACAAGAGGCCAATCTTCATTCTCGCAGGCATTCTTAGAACTGCAGAAGCAGCACTTATGTGCACTGCAGTTGGCCAATTTGTGCACAAGTTTGGAGGAGAGTTGCCATTGCAACTGCTGCAGCTAGCAGATTTTGGTTTTGGCTTGGACTATCTCTTGGTTATGATTTGGACTCTCTGATCAGCTCTTGCTTGGTGCACTATCCTTGGAGAAAGGTGCGCCGCCCTTTGTTTGGCTATCTAGCCTAGGGTTTGCTTCCGGAATGATTCTCTGTCAAGGTTAAGGTGCTCGGGGGTGGCTTTGACCTATGGTTGGGTGACAATAGTGATATTGTCTATGGTTAAACAAGCACATCCATCATATTCTAACAGTTATAACAGTGTGATGTAAGCAGATATGCAGAACAGTTTCAGGTCTTCTTAATGAAATAGAAGTAGGAAGAAATCATTGAATGCCAATAGGCATCTACAGAATGTAATTTCGTTTTTTACCTAATGAAATTACGATTTTTTTTCCAGGGACAAAAAAGACCCACTACCTAGTAACTTTTGGTAGTTATTTACAGACTTATTCACTATTTCTCTGAATCAGCCGGGATGTATTGGGCTCGTTCTTGGTGAATTGTTTCACTCAAGTCCATATCAGCTAGATCACCCTCCCAAAATCTTTGACTGGTATGACTTATGGTACAAATTGCACCTTCTTCTGATCCCAGCACTGAAAACAACACCAAACCATCAAATTAGATTTCAACTATATTATATTGACAAAGGTAGTTCACATACACAAGACAAATCTCCAATAAACAGTCAACCTGCAATGTGCAACAAATGTACACATTCCATGGCATCCAATGCATCCTCTTAGCAGGTTCACAAACAGATTGTGTAGATTCAAGCACTCCATGTTCTGGCCAGTCGGGGTACTGAAGATGATAAAAAAGAAAGGATCATCTGACTGCATACAAAAGCAGCAAATCCGCTTAGATAATTTTGCCAAGCCAAAGGCCCATAATATCCTACAGTTGCTAAGGACAGAGAATAATGAAATTTCAACGTTGCCAAAGTTCCTGGACAGAAATTAATGCACAATCAGATACAATATAAATATAAATAATAAGATTCGATGTTTGAGAATAGAAAGCTTTCTTTGAGCCTCTATCACTTCATCAAGAACAGTTCTCCAAGAATTACACAAAAACCATCTGTCAAGATGCTATTAGTAGTGAAGATGAATAGACTCTGCTAGGGTTTTCACATGCTAGTAGGGAAGGTTGTGTTTTCTATTTGCTCTACCATTAAACGGATAGACAAATCAGCATTTACTTCCTTCTGACAGCTTGGTTGTCGTACATTTACGCTTGGTGACCTTTCCTTCTTCTTACAAGGCAAGAGTGGACCTCATTATGGCTGGACCTAAACCGGCTACAGGTTGTTATGCCAGATGTAGGACTCCCAGACCTCTTTTACCCAAGCCTTTATCACAAACTCATGAAAGCTCTGGCCCATGAAGTAACCCAAAAAAGTAAATCGTTCAAACTTATTACAAATAACAACATATTCATCAATGCTGATATCAACTAGAGTTTCATTGACAAGAATATCATCATTACCTTGAGATAAATCTTTGGCACGAACTTGTGAGTTTTTTCAGAGGTGTGGCCGTTGTTATCGTCTTTGTTGACAATCAAAATCCAAAAATGGCTGGACCTAAACCTGACATTCTGGTTATTGATCCAGCAGTGACTGGACCTAAACCTGACATTCTGGTATCTCAACATCATTGGCAACATAAGTTGAATGCTTTTGTTCTCCCTGCAATCAAGAACGCTTTTGGGATTTTGAACCAAGAGGATGGATTAAAGGATATGGACATTCATACCGATTAACTATGCAAGATGTTTCAAGGAATGTGAGAGATATGAAAAATGCATGTAGGAGAATTATGGTTCATAAAATGCGTAGCGTTGTTTCCTACCTCGACAGTTTTTGCTTGCAGGAGGCCAAAATCACTGGTATTTTGTTAATAGCGACAAAACCTTTTACTTGGTCAGTCCCTTCTACTTTTGTTTCAAACCATGAGGAGGCAAGAGGTAGTGTAGCATTGTTGGTTGGGCCAACCCTTCCTTCAATAGGTATTGCTTCAAGAACTAACCTATCCAAGAGGTTGATCTGGGTGTTACTGAACTTGAATGGCCATATCTTGGGTTAACCAATATCTATGCATCAAATGACATTGTAGAGATGGTCGCCTTTTGGTCTTGGTTGGCCAATAATTTGTTGAAGTTTGAGTAGCTTCGGAAGATATTCTTATTGTATCAGTATTGTATTAGACCAAGTCAAAACCCTAAAGAATAATATTATGTTGTATTTGTAAAGTTGGCCCTATTGTGCATTTGTAAAAGTCAAATGTAAATTAGAAAGTGTCAATTGTACAAGTCGGCCCTGACCTAATTACAGGGTGACTCAACTTGTATTTATAAGAGGCTAGGCGCCTCATTTGAAGAACACACAACACAAGTTCTCTCTCTCAAGGAAAAGTGTGCAAGTCTTAGGAGAAAATGCAGCTACAGAGTAAGGTTGTTTCGTGGAGGGTTTTTGGTTATCTTTTGGAGGTCTATCTTGGTCTAGTGGTGCACTACACTATTCTGGTTAGGGTTTCTGATCTATCTTCTAGTTATCTTTTGTTTTGTGAGATCTCTCTTTGAGAGAGACGTTGTACTTGTTGACGAATCTATATTGAAGAAGCTTTGTTGGGTTTTCTCCCCCAAGAGAGTTTCCCAAGATAAATCTTGTGTATACTATGGATGTCTTTCTTTCCGTGATCTTTATGTATGCAGTTATTGTTCTAATTGTTAAAAGTTAAAGAATATTGAATACACTTAATTGCTTAAGCGAAATTTCTTCTAACCCTAGCGCATCTTTTCCCTAGACCAGATTTTGCAGTTTTCACAATTTCTGAAAATTAGGGTTTCTGCATAAAAACCTAAGTGATGATGTCACCCACCCTCTGAAGGACAATGGTCAAAATAAAGCCATCAAGGATTTCACCTAAGGAAGGCGCATCTTTCCCTTGGATCGAAATTCCAAAATTCTCAAGTTGAAAAATTAGGGTTTCCTTATGAACCCCTAGGTCAAGACATCCAGGCAGCGACAAACTGAAGTTGGAGCAGATCACCTTGGCATAGCACACTCTCTGGTAAGTTCAAAACCTTTCTTTGAAAAGTTTTTATTGTATTTTCGTCCTAGGGCAAGATGACTTCCAGCACTAAGCTTGATGAGAAGCTTGAGGGTGTTGATAACTTCCAAGCATGGAAGTAACTTCCAAGCATGGAAGTATAGAGTAATGTTCATTCTAGAAGAGAATGACTAGAAGGTTTAGTCAAAGAAGAAGTTCCAGAACCAGAGTAAGATGAGGCCAACGCAAAGTACAAGAAGAACCTGGTTAGGGCAAACAGGATTATCGCAGATTCTATCAAGGATCACTTGATCCCTCACGTCTCATCGTTGAAGACTCCAAAGAAAATGTTTGATTCCCTATCCCGATTATATGAAGGCAAGAATATCAACCGAAAGATGGCGTTGAGGACATGGCTCAAGACTGTAAAATGCAAAGTTCAGAAACCATTCAATCCTACTTCACAAGGGTGTCTCAAATCAAACAACAGCTTGAAGCCATTGAAGACACGGTTGAAGACGCTGAACTGGTAATGACTACATTGATTGGTCTCCCAAGATCTTGGGAATCATTCATTCAACGAATCTGTTCAAGAAGAAAGCTAACAAGGTTTAGTAGACTATGGGGGATTACACTCAGAAAGAAGCTAGATTGGCAGCAAGATAAGAGAAACTAGGCGATGATGAAAATCAAGCTCTTGCAGCACATGCAAGAAAAGGAAAGAGCAAGAAAGAGGTTCACTCACACAAAAAGTCTCAGGGGTCACAAAAGACACAAAAGTTTCAAAAGGATTACTCAAATTACAGATGCTACATCTACCAGAAGATGGGATGAATTGCAATAAACTATCCCCACTCAAAAGATCAGGTCAGAAAAGGAAAGTATAAAAGACATCATGTTCATGCCGCAAAAGACGATGAACCTGATCAGAAAAGAGCCAAAGAAGATGATTCAAGCGAAGAATATGTATTGATATCAACTCTTACAGGAACAGTTAGTCATGGAAGTGACACATGGCTTATTGATAATGGTGCTTCTAAGCACATGGAAGTGACACATGGCTTATTGATAGTGGTGCTTCTAAGCACATGATAGGTTACAAGGATTCTTTATCAAAATTAGTTCAAAAGGATTCACCTCACAAGGTGAAGCTCGGTGATGACTATCAGTATCCCATTAAAGGAGTAGGAGAAGCTTCTTACAGATTGGATTCCAGAAAGCCTATGAAGATGAAGGATGTTTTGTATGTACTTGGTTTGAAGAAGAATCTCCTTTCTATCTTAGCTTTGGATGAGAAAGGATTCAGAGTTGCTTTCATTGATGGTGAAGTTCTCATGTGGCCAAGAGGAATGTCTATTGATGATGTTGTGGTGATTGGTGTTCAAGAAGGAGGTCTATACAAATTGAAGGGACATTCAAATTCAGTATTAGTACACAGCACAATTACTCCGAGTGAGCTATGGCATAGAAGATTTGATCACATACATTACAAAGCATTACCAATCGTGAGCAAGATAGTGACATGTTTGCCAGAAATCCAAGAGAATCAAGAAGGCATATGTAAGGGATACGCACAAGGCAAGAACGTGAAGAACCCATTTCCAAGCAGCAACAGCAAAGCCAAAGGAGCCTTCGACCTCGTACACTCAGACATGTGTGGACCAATGTCAGCCACTTCACTTAGTGGGTATATATATTATGTTTCATTTATTGATGATTTCTCACGTAACACTTGGATTTACTTTTTGAAAGCTAAAAGTGAAGTATTCAACAAGCTCAAAGAATTCAAAGTACTTGTTGAAAACCTTTCTGAAAAGAATATAAAGATCTTAAGATTGGATAATGGAGGAGAATTCACATCAGATGAATTCAAGGCATTCTGCAAAGAAGTTGGGATTAAGATGGAGGTCTCTACTCTCAACAATCCTCAACAGAATGGTGTGGTAGAAAGAAAGAACCGAACAATCATGGAAGCACTAAAAGCCATGATTCATGATCAAGATGTGTCGATGCATCTGTGGGTAGAAGCAGCCAGGACCGTTGTATATGTACAGAATAGAAGTCCCCGCTGTGTACTTGGGAACAAGACCCCAAAAGAAATGTTTACAGGTAAAAATCCAGAGATCAACCACTTGAGGATATTTGGTTGTCCGGTGTATGTGCATGTCCCCAAGGACAAGAGATCGAAGTTGGACCCTTCAGGCAAAAAAGGTATATTTGTTGGATATAGTGAAACATCGAAGGCATACAAAATCTACATCCCTAGTCACTGGCATATTGAGACTAGCAAAGATGTCACCTTTGATGAGGATGCAGCTTTCAGTAGATCAAGACAAAATCATTCAAATGAGATCCATGATGAGGAACCTGTAGCTCCCAGAGTTGCAGATACAGATGCAGGTGATGATGTTTTACTAGAAGATCATAATATAGAAGAACAACAGAGACCTGCAGATTCATCCTGAGAGATGAATACAAAGAAGAGAAGACAAGCTTGGGCTCGAGAAATTATTTAAGATGTAGAGAAGTATGGTGCTCCAGATGGACCTTTCAGAGAAAGCAAGAGACCACGACCATACTCTAGTTACGTGGCATTGCTAAGTGACATTATTGATGCTGAGCCTACTTGTTATGAAGAGGCTGCAAAGAAGAAAGAATGGAAGGATGCCATGATTGAGTAGTACCAGTCCATTGTAAAGAATGATGTTTGGGATGTGGTTCCGAGACCGAAAGAGAAGACAGTGGTAAGTTCCAAGTGGATTTACAAGACAAAGCATTCAACAAAGGGCAGTGTCAAGAAGTACAAGGCAAGGTTCGTGGCGCATGGTTTCTCCCAAAAAGAAGGAATAGATTATGAGGAGACATTTGCTCCTGTGGCTAGATACACTTCGATTACAGCTATACTGGCGATAGCTGCAGTAATGAAGTGGAAGGTACACCAGATGGACATGAAGACAACTTTTCTAAACAGTGTAATAGAAGAGGAAGTGTATGTGGAGCAGCCACAAGGTTCTAAGACACATGACAGTCAGACACATGTGTGCAAATTGAAGAAAGCCTTGTATGGATTAAAGCAAGCACCCAGGGCATGGTACGGTAGAATTGAGAATTTCCTAATGAGCTTGGGCTTTACAAAGAGTAAAGAAGATTCCAACCTTTACTACAAGGTTGTAGATGGTGGACCAGTGATATTATTGTTATATGTGGATGACCTATTTTTAACAGGGGACGAGAAGCTCATCACTGAAAGTAAGAGGAAGCTTGCTACAGAATTTGAGATGAAAGACCTAGGTATGATGCATTATTTCTTAGGTCTAGAGGTATGGCAGAGACCGAGTGAGATTTTCCTTAACCAAGGAAAATATACTGTAGAGATTCTAAAGAGATTCAAAATGATGGATTGTAAAGCCATGCCTACACCGATGGTGACGAATCTGAAGTTATTGGGTGATACATCTTCAGATACAGGATGTATAGACAGATGATTGGTTCGTTGATGTACTTAACAAACACAAGGCCAGATATATGTTTTGCAGTGAACAAATTGAGACAGTATATGGTCGAACCTAGAGGTGTTCACTTGATTGCAGCAAAACATGTGATGAGGTACCTGAAAGGTACAATTGACTATGGACTCAGATATGTTTTGGATCGTGACAAGGCTATATTGATTCAGATTGGGCCGGTAGTGTTGCAAACCGGAAGAGTACATCTGGATGTTGCTTCAGTTTGGGATCAGCTATGATCTCATGGTTTAGCAGGAAGCAGACTAGTGTAGCGCTCAGTACAGCTGAGGCAGAGTATATAGCAGCGTGTTCAGGGAGCAGCGAAGCAGTGTGGCTTCGGAAGCTGCTTGTAGGATTGCTTGATCTCGAGTTAAAGGTGACTTGTATATGGTGTGACAACCAGAGTTGTGTGAAGTTGACAGAGAACCTAGTGTTTCATGATAAGTCCAATCATATCGAGATCATGTACCATTTTATCAAAGATATGGTGCAGAAGGGAGCAGTGAAGCTCCAGTATGTTGCTACAGATGAGAAAATAGCAGATGTGTTGACCAAGCCTCTGTTCAAGGGTGAAGTTTGTGTACTTCAGGGACAAGCTTGGTGTGGTCTAGAAGGAATTCCCTAGTAAGAGGGAGTGATGAGTTACAGATGCGATTCCAGGGCAGCAGCATCAGAGAGTGGCAACAGTAGTGGGTAGTCATTCAGGGGCACATTACTAATTGTGGCACCAGTCAGCATAACCTCGCACAAGGTCAGCAGATGTCAAGCCTTCGAGGCTGGCGAGATTCTCAGTTTTTCAAGCTGGAGGGCCAACCTGTGTGGTTGGAGGTGTTTCCTAGCCTTGGACTAGATGGGTAGTGTGTGCACACTGCATCGCCTAATCCTTGTGATTAGATGCCCGGTCACTTTGGACAGGTTGCCTGGTGTGCCAACTAGAGGTTACTAGTTTTGTATGAACTAGATGCCAGATTCTGTGTGAGTTGGTGAGTTTACTAGTTCTGTATGAACTATATGCCAAATTCTGTGTGAGTTGGCAAGTTTACTAGTTCTGTATGAACTAGAAACCAGATTTTGTGTGAGTTGGCAAAGTTACTAATTCTGTATGAACTAGATGCCAGATTCTATGTGAGCTGGCGAGTTGCCTAGTTATGTATGAACTAGTTGAAGCCCCATGATGGCATAAAGCCCAAAAGGATGATGAGACCCTGGATGCATGATATGGCTACAAAACTTCTTCAATATAGATTCGTGGAAAGTCGACAAGTCAATGGTCAAGTGTACAGAAGTGCAGAAGCAGTCATGACGATTGTGACAGAAGAATACCTTCCTTGCTAAGAGGGAGTGTTGAAGTTTGAGTAGCTTCGAAAGATATTCTTATTGTATCTGTATTGTATTAGACCAGGTCAAAACCCTAAAGAATAGTATTATGTTGTATTTGTAAAGTCGACCCTATTGTGCCTTTGTAAAAGTCAAATGTAAATTAGAAAGTGTCAATTGTACAAGTCAGCTTTGACCTAATTACAGGGTGACTCAACTTGTATTTATAAGAGGCTAGGCCCCTCATTTGAAGAACACACAACACAAGTTCTCTCTCTCAAGGAAAAGTGCACAAGTCTTAGGAGGAGACGCAGCTACAAAGTAAGGTTGTTTCATGGAGGGTTTTTGGTTATCTTTTGGAGGTCTATCTTGGTCTAGTGGTGCACTACCCTATTTCGGTTAGGGTTTCTGATCTATCTTTTGGTTATCTTCTATTTTGTGAGATCTCTCTTGGACAGAGACATTGTACTTGTTGACGAATCTATATTGAAGAAGCTTTATTGGGTTTTCTCCCCCAAGAAGGTTTCCCAGGATAAATCTTGTGTATATTGTGGATGTCTTTCTTTCAGTGATCTTTATGTATGCAGTTATTGTTCTAATTGTTAAAAGTTAAAGAATACTGAATACACTTAACAGCTAAAGCGAAATTTTAACATAATTTGCATGAGGCTCATTAGCTCATTTGTGTTGATTTTAGCATGATTGACACAACTAACGACAAAAAAGGTTGGTGCATGTGCAAATTCTTGAGGGAAAAGGCGGTCTTAGCGGCAAATTTCAACTTTGGAAAACAGAGCCAAAGCCATATGTTGATAGGTTGTAATGCAAGGGTGTTTTTGAATTCAACCCAACCAGATCTTGAAGTTCTTTGGGATTCCCTTCACCTTTCAAGCCTCCCCCAAAGAGCTTTTGGACAATGTAATCCAAAGGATGGAAGGAAAAATAGATAAGTGGATCATAAGGCCACTATCCTTAGCCGCTAAGTTTCAATTTACACCAAAGCACTGGTAGCCACTCATGTTTAGTACTCATGTTGGGTTTCTTCCCAAAGTGCTTATCAAAGATTGAAGAAGCTCCTCAAAAACTTCCTT
>ML778510.1:0-11716 GCA_009831015.1 Picea engelmannii | reverse complement strand
TATAACAAACACCCTCTTTTGCAATGTTATAGTATGCATTTTAAAATCTTTCGAATGACATAACCTCAAAAAAAGCACACAGTGACCCGTGCTTTTACTAGAAAAGCATAAAGGTTGTTGCACTTGAGCAACAAATGAAGTACAACAACCAATTGATGAAAAAGAATAGCCTCACATTGATCATTTTACATTCTATTATTGTTGAGATAAATGGACAAGGTTATTTTGCATCGTATCAATGTTGAAATCAATGCACGAACCATTTTGCACTGTATTGTTGCTAAAGTCAATGCCCCACACAGTTTTGTGTTGTTTCGTTATTGTAATCAATGCACTAAATCGTTTTGAACTGTATAGTTGTTGAAATCAATGCACCAATATATCTTAACACCGGCCTAGATCCATCTAAACTCCAAATCTATCAAGTGTCATAAATGATCAAAGATTCAAAAATTCCAAGAAGGGTTTGCACCTTGAAGGATTTGATCCCTCTCGACCCTTGATAAAGCTAGGGTTTAGATGGATATACGTTGATTAATTGATTTGAAGCACGTTGACTTCAACTTTTCTTATTTTTACTATTATTATTAGTTTTTTGTTTTTATTTGTTGGTTAACTTATTCCACATTAGCATTATAGCGATTCATTATGCTACACATCTCCCTCCCCTAGCACTATAGAATGGGGCTTTTGGGGAAACTATAGCGACAAAGATAACTAATTGAATGGAATGGCTCCAAGTCTACTAATCATTTTCCACCGTAAGGGTATTGCAAGAATGAGATGCAAGACACAAAACAATGACAAAGTGATGTTCTGAAAGAACATTGCACCATAAGGGATAGTTACAAATGACCAAAAAGAGAAAAAGATGTGGAAGATAAATCAAAAACAACTTGCCAACCCCATAGTTCCTCTCCTTGATTCTATTCAATCTAACTATGTAGAATAAGGACAATATTGAAGTGGTAGGTGTTAAATTTGGCAGCATCGACAGTCATTCTCCAATGAAAGGCCATATGGGCCACCCTGAGGCTAGCCAGGGAGATTTGGAGAATCAACCAGTCTTGTGAGGTATTGACAAAAGCCAAGGGGAACGTACAACCTCTGTGAGTCAAACCAAAAGTCAGGACGAACGAGATGCTATGTAAGGCTAATGCAAAAGTTAGGGGGAACGTACAACCTCTGTGAGCATAGACAGTCCAGTGCAAAAGTCAGGGGGGAGGTACAACCTCTGTGAACATAGACAAACTAGTGCAAAAGTCAGGGGGAACATACAACCTCTGTGAGCCTAGTCAAGCATTGTGAGCCATGAGCAAAAGTCAAGGCATCTAGCAAAAGTTAGGTTGAACATAAAACTCCTATGAGCTAGAAACAAATGATTTTCCTAATATTGCAAATGATATAACTGTATTGATCCAGTGCGTTGGCACATGTAACATTATCCACCATGAAGAGAATTTCGAATTGCCATGTAAAGAGTCGAGTTGTAAAAGTCAAAGATGCATGTCTCAGTCAAAGTCAAAGTTGTTAAGTTTGTCGCATGTCACATGTTGCATGGTGCATGCCGCATGTTGCACGCATGGATGTTGCATGTTGCATCCATGTCTAGTTGCATGTTGCATTCATGCATGACATGTGCATGCTAAGTTAGTACGCATGCATGCCAAGTCAAGGGTGAGTTCTAACTGAAGTCTCGAGTCTAGTTCTATTTTCGAACTAAAGTGTGAAGTTGAGTTATGTCAAGCATGTCTTCATACCTCTAATTCAAGCCCTCTCCTCTTCTCCTATTCATTCCTTTATAAGCAGAGGTCGACCCCTCTCTTCTCAACAGTTGTTATGCAGGGTAAGGGTGTAGCAATAAAGGCAGCTGTACCAATGCTAAACAGAGGCACGTATCAGCACATTAAAGGCAGATGTACCAGTGCTAAACAGAGGCACGTATCAGCACATTAAAGACAGCTGTACCAGTGCTAAACAGAGGCACGTATCAGCACATTAAAGGCAGTTGTACCAGTGCTAAATAGAGGCACATATCAGTCAAATAGAGGCAGCAACAACAGCCCATATCAGAACTGATATATCAGTCCATAAAAGGCAGTGTATCTCAGTCTTTGAAGGCAACTCGGAAACAGCTTCAATGCTGGCCTGTAACAGGAGTTTAGATATCAGCAAGGTCTCTTAGTTCACAGTCAGGTCAGAGTCAACTTGGCAAGCTCTTTAAGAGCAGAGTATTCATGGTGGATATTTGTAAGTGATCTGACATTATTAATGCAATAAAGGAATATCGTTTGCTGGGGGTTTTCTCCCTGTACAGGGTTTCCCCAGGGTATATGTGTTGTTGATGTGCATGCTTACGTATCTACATGATTATTGCTATTCAGTTATGATTCTATATTGTTGAAATGTATTAAGTTGGAATCAAAGTGTTGAAGAATTTAAAGAAATAATCCGCATAAGAAATCAAGTTCATAATTTAATAGTAGGAATGGCTAAGAATATAGAGCATATATTGATGCCCACAAATATTCTCAAAATCTAAAAGGTCAATTGTGTTTGATACAGTTGTGTCATTGTGACCACATAAAGTGGCTTAAAATTATTCATCAAAATCAATATGGCTCTTTGAGAAAGCCAACACTCTTCATGTAAATTATGTTCTTGCAAATACATACCTATCTCATGGCTCAAAAATGTACAAACAAAGTAAAGATCATTGATTTTTGTGTTCAGAACAATCTTTTTCAAGTGAGAACTCCCAAAAATAGATTGTTCATATTCAACAAATCGCTTGGATGTACATGAGATGGATCATGATTATTCTAGCCTACATTCCTCTCCTCATCGAGCTTTTAACAAAACAACAAAACATTCATGCACAAAACAATAATGTTTTCAAGAACCCTCATAGGAAAGAAACTTCAATTTATTCTTCTACCTAAAATATGTCCATTAAGTAGTGTTTACACATGCAATCTTGCACAACCTTTAAGGTTCCACATACACAAGTGTGCGTTTACAAATGCCTACCACTCCTTTTCTCAAAATTTGGTTAGTTATCAATTTTTTTTTATCTACAAATATGTCATTCTCATTGTGGCTCTTTGCAACACAAGGTGACATTTGCAATGCTTAACAATTCCAACAACCAAGTCAAAGTCTACATTTTCTCAGTGGTCTATTCTTCTCCACAAAAAATTCCCTTGGCATTTGTGATCCCTCAATGGACCTTCTCAATCAAATTGTCCAATCTCCAACCTAGCTTATGGCTTCTTTTGTTGTCTCCTTCACGAATTCCACAGGCTCACCATTTAAACAAAAAGATCCACCAACTTTTCAATCAATTGGCCTCTACCTTTGGTTCTTCATCTCCCAAAATTCTATGAATGATCAATTGATAGCTGAAAAAAAGGTTACTCAACCTAACCTCCAAACACTTCCAACTTCTATCTGCTCAACCTTGGTGACCAATCTCTCTTATGTCTCAACAACTACAAAGATCCAATATTTCTTAGCTATCTCACTATTACCATAACCTATATTACTACCAATCACTTGTTTGAGAAATTCCTATTGTGCGCAACCTCTCTATGTCTTCAAGACTATAGATCTTGACTCGTTTACAACCACGTCCTTTTCTACCAACACTTGTCTTCATCTCCTTGTCCACCTTCTTATAGGGCATCTCTAAGAATTGATTCCAACTATTCAACTTCTTTGTCTTTGTAGTTAAGCAATGACTCACCTTCCTTGAGTAACCCAAACCAGCCATCCAAATGACAAACAACAGTTCAACAATTATTATTGATGTGGCGCACATGGTATTCATGTGAGCTTTGGATCAAGTCTACACCGATTCATTTGGTTATTCTTTTGAGGTTCAATGACATGTACTCAAAGAACCCATTACGATCGATCAAGCTCCATGGTAACTTTTTGTCACGTGTTAGTTGACCAACACTACAATTCAACATAACACTTAGTCATCCAACTACTCGTCTACCATACTCTTATTAACAATTGCTCATCAAACATTAACTTTCACTATCCATCTATATGTGGACATACTCCATCAACATCCATCCATTGTTGCCATTATTTGATCATCAATGTGCCTTTCTAGTTGGCCTTTCTCAGACATGTATATCCAATCAATTTGGTTCTTCAATCAATCGATTTACTTAATCAAAGTCCTATCTAGTGGACCATCCAACCACTTAAACATTACCTTACTCCTAGGCACTATACACTTCCTCTATTCAACTTATCTTCATTACCAAGATCCAATTTTGGATTAGATGTCTCCCCTTTTTAAGAGTTTTTGGTCCTCATAAACTTAGACAATTTTCTAAAGCATGGTCTTTCAACAGTACTCTATTGAATCAAATTTTTAAGGATCCTTTGCAACATTTGAGGTCTTGTCAAGTTAATCTTGTTGATTGAAGTTAGTCAAAAAATCGTTGTGCTTTTGTTAAGTTCACAGCTTATTAGTCCATCTCTAAAGTCTAGCTTCTTTATGAGTCTTCTCGAGCTTACTACTATTGTCAATCTATACTTTTCAGAAGGGTTGCCAATGTTGGTTGTTGTTGCTACGAGTGTTCTTCAACTTGATCTACCCCCTTGAAGGCTTGCCCATGCTTGTTCAACTTGTTCATCAATCCTTCCTTTAGAAAGTTGTAGTTGTCCTCCTAGTCTTCTTAACTTTGATGCATATTGACCTCTCATCTACAACATCCTCCAATCATTCTCTCAGTGTCGATTCATGTGGATCAAAGTGAGAATGCCAAATCAACGAAGAAACCAATTCTTGCTAGTTCTTATAATAGCAATACACATATCCCTTCAAATAAGTCCTTATTGTTACTCGATTGCCATAATGAAGAATCTCCCTCTATAATTGTGTCTACTCTACATTCTTATTCTTCAGAAGGTGGGGCTTCTTCTTTAGTTGTTGTCTTCAAATCAACACTTCACTCCCTTGCATTCTAGGCTGCCTCCTCCTTGTTCTTCCCTTCCTATGCTTTGGACAAAGGTGAGGATGAACTACCCAACACTTCTTCCAATGACCACCATTCTTGCAATGAATATTTTTGTGTTCTCGATTAGCACTAGCTTTCCCTTGTAATAACCGCCTTTGTTCTTCTTGTTGGTTGGAAGAATGGTTCTTACATCCCTTCTTCTTCCTAAAACCCCCGAAGGTCTTTGGTGATGGAATGCTCTACCCAACAATCAGCATCGCAATCGTTGTTTCAAAGGAACAATGAATTGAATACCAACGTTGTTATGCCTTTGAACCCTTCTTGCAACAAAAGCAAAAGACTAAAAGTTTCTTGCTTACCTTTGTTCTTCCTGGCTCCCTTGCTTGATCTTCAATCTGTTGGAGGATACGTAGGTGCCTAAGTTGCCTTCTTGTTTTCTTGCTTATAGTTTGCATAACACTGTTGATCATTTTTTAGAGTCTACTCCTTACTTGGGAGTTATTCGGCTTCATTCATCTTGATGCATCACAAAAATAGTCCTCAAAGCTTGCATATTGCTTGGGGTTGTATTGGAACATTCACCCTTGGCTATCTCACCACCAATGTATCATAAACCAACCTAATGTGGTGTGGAATTCAACACATTGGGGCTCTTCAAGCATTGACCTTGTTTGTTGAGCCCTTGGCCATTTAAACCCTTCTTCTATAGAAAATTTGAGTCTATCACTCTAAAAAATTCCAAGCCTAGGTGACTAAGTACTTATGATCTCAATTAAAAAAGTAAATTGTTGAATTTAATTAATGCAGAAATTAAATTCAGAAGATAGCATCAATCACACAACAATTGGAAATCAAGTAGTGGAAGCATAAAAACAATTTCACACATACATAGGCAATTACTCCTTCAAAATCAACTTTTCATTCCTTCAAAAAACTTAGAAGGAAACCCCCACAGTTTGTTAAAACCAAGTAGTTGCACGATCAACAAAAGCACCCTGCACTAAGCAATACAACCTATTGGACAATTGTACAACCGATTACATGACTCTGTCTGTACGAACTGGACAAAACTATTCTATACGTACGGATCTATACTCCGCCTGAATTCCAACTCTCTTTTTGCCTCCTAGTTTCTCAATCTGCTCAATTGTTCTAGTGTTCGTGTATGAACTCTCTATCTTGACCTATCTTTATACATTTAGCTGAGACCAAAACCTTCATCTATTTTTGAGATTACTCCTAGTCTAAGTCATGCATGCATGAAATACACTTTTTAGACTCAACAACTAAATATAAGACTTTTCATGTGTTTTACAAGTGAATTACAAAATAGAATTACGTTTCAAAATTACTTTTCAAAAATTGAATTACTTTTCAAAAATAGACATTGTCATACATAATGATCGTTCTTATGGCAAATGAAGCACTTGATTTTACTCAACCAAGCTATGAGGTTGACTCCTCACTCCTTCACTTACCCTTGATGGGTACTTTACCTCTGCCCTTATTTGACTGACCAAATAGAGCTAGGTTCTCATCACCACCCTTTTTGTTGGCCTTTGAGTCCATCCAAGTCTCCTCCTAGATACAGTCATCCCACAACCTCTCAAAGTTAGGAAGGTTCTCCCAAGCACAAATACCTTTAATAAATGGTTCCCATGAAGCTCAAAATCCATTCAATGTCATGTTCATTAATTTTGCATCTACAACCTTCTCCCCAACCACTGCAAGTTGATCATGAACTTGTGTGACCTTCATAAGGTAATTGGTGACTAAGTCTAATCTCGTCATCTCTATTGATCTGAGTTTGTTCCGCAATATCACCTTCATGTTTATGTTCTCACTCTAGTAGAGAGTTACCACGGCATCAAACATCTCCTTCACTGTATTATTCTCAAATATATGAGGGATCAAATGATCCTTTATTGCATCCAAGATCATCCGCTTGGCCTTCACTTCCCTTTTCTTGTAAGATGCCAACTGTTGCAGATCTATAGGTGGAGCATTGGAGCCACAGCGTCCTTGACAATATCCCAAAGATCATTCTCTTCTAATAAGAGTGTAACCCTCACCTTCCATGATAAGAAATTCGAGGCACCATCCAATATGTCCTCAAACTTGAGGCTAGTTGATGCCATCTCTAAAATCTACTAAACAAACTCCCAAATCTGAAAATTAGTTTTGAAACCCTCTAATTGTTGGTCCTTCTTTCCTGCAATTGATTTACTGCTACAAATCCCTGAGAATCTCTATCAAAGAAAAAAGCTCTGATACCATGTAGAAAATTTCAAACCTACGTGACTAAAGTCCTTATGATCTCAATTAAACAAGTACAATTGTTGAATTTAAATAATGCAGAACTTGAATCCAGACCATAGTTTCAATCACAAAATTGTTGGAAATCAAATAGCGGAAGCATAAAAACAATTTCACTCATACACATGTAATTACTCCTTCAAATACCAGCTTTTCATTCCTTCGAAAAACTTGCATCCCACTGAATTGTTTGGATTCACCTCTGCCTAAATCCCAACTCTCTCTCTATATCTGCCTCATGATCGCTCAACCTGCTCAACAATTTAAGTGTTCATGTATGAACTCTCTATTTTAACCTATCTTTATACATTTAGTTCAGATCAAAACTCTAATCTATTTGTGAGATTACTCATAGTCAAAGTCTACATGCATGAAATACACTTTTTAGACTCAACAACTAAACATAAAACTTTTCACTTTTTTTACTAAAGTGAATTACAAAATAGAATTATTTTTCAAAAGTAGAAAATATCTCTAACTACTTTTCGTAGGTTCACACTGAACATGTGTGGAAGTTCCTGTTGAGTTATATTTCTCAACAATCCCTTTGGCACGACTTTCAAAACTACCAAAAGTCCCAACTATTGATTCAAAATGAGCAAGGAGTGAAGATGAACTGCTTACATGCTTTCTACCATGTTCATCCCATCTTTTATCTCTTCCACCTCCCTTTATAGACCATATATTATGCATTCTTTGGCAAACAATTCTTATCATAATCTATCTACAACTTGGTTGTGTTCTCCTAGAAGTTTCTCATGACTTTACAAAGTCTTTT
This sequence comes from Picea engelmannii, assembly GCA_009831015.1. Classification (NCBI taxonomy): domain Eukaryota; kingdom Viridiplantae; phylum Streptophyta; class Pinopsida; order Pinales; family Pinaceae; genus Picea; species Picea engelmannii. The sequence continues at coordinate 3,643 of ML778510.1, read as the reverse complement.
GCAACTCTTCATTCCTCTTCTCCAATCGTTGGACTCTCCTTCTCAACTACACATCATCCTCTTGGATTTGTTGATTGAACTCCTATAGTTCTTGTTACTGCCCCATCCTTAGGGGTAACTAGAGGAGACCATGTCTCATGGCCCGCAATGGTGCCAATGATCTCAACCATGATGATGATCAGCATGTCCACAGATAGCAGCTTAGCAACTCCCCTCATATTTGTTTTTCCACTACAGATTGGTCAAGCTCATCACATCCAGTCAACTCAATGTATGGGAGATGGTAAGTCAACGTCACCATACGTTAGTCCTTTTGTGCGAAGTATTGTGCTTAATTTACAAGACATGTGGATGAGGATCATCGGTTGAAGTTGGATAATGGATCAGTGGCTCAAGAAGTTATGTTTGTTTCCCTATTTCACCTTAGTGGCCAACATTTGTGCCCTAGTGTTGTGTTGTCACCGCCCAGGGAAAAGGGGTACTACTAGGGGGGCTCACAAGGGTAACGTTATGTTCCCCACCATACTTAACACTTTCCATCCTAGAGCATGTCGCAGTGTACTAATATTTGGTAATGGGTCATGGTCCATTCTCTCGTGAGAAGAGGGGCTGAAGGCCCAGAGGTTGATTGCAGTTGTTGCTAAAAGAATAAAAGAATGATGCTGAAGAAAGAAAGGAATGATAGCAAAGGACTCTCAAAAGCCAGTCCAAACTTGAGCTCGACCCTTTCCGCGTTCACCCCAATCCCAAGCAATGATGCTATAGCTTGAAACCTTATAAAAGGGGACTTGCAAATATGATAACAGGACAAATAAAAAGGCAAATAAAGGGGTTTGGAAAAACATGGCGCTTAGAAAGTGGTAACTCAAGAGCAAGCGCACCCTCCACAAAGGCACTCATAGAATGGGTTCAATGACATCGTAAGCCACAAAGCAAGCCCAACATGTACCACTATCACACTTACTCTTAAAGGGTTCTTTTATTTCATTGTTTCCCTCAAGACATATCCCTCTACCTAGGACTTTTCTTTCACTTTTTTGGTTGGCATGCCTAATAGGGTTTGATGAAGGCCCTCCCATATTCAAACTTTCCAACTTACATAAAGTCCCGAGCCGGTGTGATATTTGAAGGGGATACCGAAGTGAATTGTTCATGTGGCTTATATCTTAAGTAACAGCTTACTTTGCATGATTTAAGAATCGGTATATATTATGAACATTGGTTTACTTGATTTCATATTCTATTTTGATTTGGATGCCCCTGACATGGTTCTTTGAAGGACACCCAAGCTTTCACCCAAGACGTCGTGCCTTTATTACAAGATATAGCACGTGTGATGCCAAGCAGTGAGTCACCTAATGACTTGATACATTCAGACAATGGCTCTCATATCTTCGGGACCTTGGACGATGGGGAGATGGGCTTCATTTTGATAGATTTGGTCATGATGGGCAGTGTACCCTAGGGATTATTACTCATTAGATTGAGGACGTTGCACCAGTGGATAGTTGGATACCTTGCAAAGATGAGATACACCCCTCCACCTTGGACACAGTGCCCTACACCCTAGACAATGGCCCTCCATTGATGATGGCATCACATTTTAGGGTTTGACGATGATGGGGCTTGATGACCACTTGGGGTACCATTAATGATGTGAAATGACCATAGACAAGGAGATGCAACTTTTGCCATGACTACACCATGAGATGATGACATGTGGCCTTAGGAGGCTCTCACACACCCTCTTGGAGCATGACATCACCGCATGTGTGACATAGGAGGGCATTTTTGTATTATTTTGATATCATTTATCATTTGTAAAGGAAAGTATGAGGGGTCGGCCCCACTTTTGAGACATGACTTCATTTTTGTGACTTTTGGAGTGTTAGGGTTTCCTTATTTATAAGGCTAGCACTCCATTCATTTTCATCATCACTTCATCACTCACTTGAGGTGGGGTGGCTCTAGAAAAGTTCATTATTTTCCTCTCTATAGTCTCTTGATCTCATGTGTTATCTTGGAGAAGGATCTTTTGTGGATGTTCTTGCTTTCTTGGATGATTTATTGCTACAACTAGGGTTTTGTCTAGCCTAGCAACTTGGAGAAGTAAGTATTTCTTCAATTTTATGTCATTTGCTAATGTTTAAAGTGATAATTACTATCTTGCTGCATGTTACTTTGTCTTGTTGAAACCCTAGGAAGAAAACATAAGTGTCTCTCCTTCACAAGTTTTTATTGTCCAAGTTTTGTGAAAGCATTATTTGCTAGGGTTAAGAACCTAAGGCTCAAAAGAGTTTGCACCTCAGGGTTATAATCTTAGTCTTTGATACTTGATCTAGTTGACTTAGAAGAAGTAAAACGACACCTAGGGCCCAAGAGTGTTTGCATCCTAGGAACCATTTTCTTCAAGGTCTAGTCCTAAGGCCCAAGAGTGTTTGCACCGTAAGGTTTAGACCTCATCTTTCTCATTCATCTAGTTCAACCTTCAAGCTTATGCATGTTTGACTCCATAAGCCCTAGAGGACAACGACACTAGTATAGAGTTGTTCTTGTGGAGAAAGTAGCATTTAAAATTAATAGTCTCTCTCTCTCTACTATCTTACTAACTTCTTTAACCCTAAACTTGGCAAAAAAATGTTATTTATTGTTGTTGTTACAAAAGTTTGCTACAGCCACTGAATTTTACTTTACTTTGCTGCATACACACTTGGAAAAGTGGCTGAAGCTACTCAGAAATTTCAGCTATTGGCTAATATTGTACATGTTGAAGGCTTAATTCATGCTAATTTGCTACATTTCTGAGCACTATTTCTTGTTGTTGTTGCACAATATTAATTGTTATTGTATAATTGTTCACTGCTGTAATTTGCAACAACAATTGCATTTATTGATCATCTAGTGTCTAAAAGGTCATTATTGAACTATATAACTTGGTGATTGTCTATATTATGCTACAAATTGTTTACTGTCTCATACAGATGAAACAATTACCTCGTTCCCTTTCATTCCCTCTCCTAGACCTAGACCTAACCATCAGGTGACCAAGATAAGGGTTTGTAGGCTCTGCTAATCTTGTTATTTGATCCCTTGAGGTCACCAGGGAAGCCTCCCTTGTGGTGGACCTCCTTCCATCACTAAAACGATGTTAGTCTCTACTTAGGTGACAGTGGTAGACACTTCCAACTGTTACACAAGATTGGGATCTTGTGGAGGGCTTTGCACAAGTACAAATCCTGTGATAACAGTTCCTAAATTCATTCTCTCTTAGGAGTTTTTCCCATGGCTACCTCATTGCAACTCACAAATTCATAAATCTTTTTTGCTTTGTGGGTAAGTAAAAATCTCCCAATGGCACTCAAATCAGAGTTTCAATTGAAACCAATACCAAATGCCTTAGTGTGTTTATTATGGCCTAGATTCCTCTCCTTATCAAGCTTTTAATAGAATAAGAAATAGACAATCATTCACAGATCATTCAAAATTTGTTAAGACTTCCAATTACTGTTGAATTTTAATGAAGATTTGTACCTTGGACAAGTGGTTCCTATGGGTTTTTAAACTTTTACCTAGGAATGTGGTCCACAACTTAAAAGTGGGTCTTTTTCATAAAGTCACTTTATAAGTGGTAAAGTGAACTTTA
>ML778509.1:494724-547536 GCA_009831015.1 Picea engelmannii | reverse complement strand
GCGGATGTAAGAAGACCTAATAGAAGCTTCCGCTTCTAGAAGGATCTTCCTCTAGATGCTTCTCTTAATAGACATATTTAGTATAAATAAGGGGCGAGGGTATGTGAACCCTAGCTGGGAGATTATTGTAACAGAGCGCTGCTCAACTGGAGGTTGCCCCCTCGAAGAGGCCTGTGAACATTGCTATCTGATCAAAGTGTTGTTTCTGTTGCTATTTCGTATATCATTTCTGTGTAATGTGAAGATTATGCTGGATATTTTACTGCTATTTTGTCATTTCTATCATTTCATTTCTGTTCTGCATATTTTATATATCTGGTATCTTGCAAAGCTATCCCATGAGTTTGGTAAAGAACTTAATAGTCTAATACGTTTCTCCTCCTCAGTGATTTTAATATCCACATACGATAACTGGCCTATAATGGTATTAAACGCATTTAAATGCTCAGTCACTGAACTTCCCACACTCATCCTCAGAAGGTATAGTTTATTTTTGAGAAACAACTTATTTACCAAGGATTTTGACAGGTACAAGCTCCCTGACTTGTCCCACAGTTTCTTGGTCGAATCTTCACCTGAGACATTCAGTAGTACCGAATCTACAAGACAAAGTCGAATTGTACTCCATACTCTTATGTTGAGTTTCTCCCATTCTTCATCGACATACTTGTTGGCATGGTACCTGGACAAACTTTTATCCATTGTTCTCGATCTACAAGGAGATATTCAATTTTAAGCTTCCAAAGCTCAAAATTATGGCCATTGATTTTTTTGATCTTTATTCTCGAGCTGCTCACCATTCTTTAAACAAAATCTTTAAATATTTTTTACTTACGACTCTTACTAAACCTAAGGTTTATCTCAAATCCAAGGTTGTTAAACCAAGCTCTAATACCATATGTTAGGAAATGAGACACACTTCCACGCTAAACCTAGCAAAAGAGAGGAAGAAATATTTAATCAAGAAAGTAAATGATAAATCAAACACACAATACACAAAGATTTTACCTTGGAAACCCAAACTGGGAAAACCAACATTCTCTGAGTGTTTTTCTCTCTTGTTGTCTTATTCATTCAGAACAAAAGGTTACATGCCTAACCTTGGTCCACACCTAAGACACAATCGACATCATACCATCTTGCATACACAAGAACAACCCTATAGCCAGTTCAGATTACATCAACATGACCAACAACATCTACGATTATTGATTGATTGATTGATTATCTTTTATAGCATTACAACATGCCTTGTTTATAGGATTTACAATAGGAAAAACCCTAAAGAAAAGGTGCCCAAAAAATGGTTGCAGATCCATGCAGATCATTGGCTACAAATCTCGTGAATCTCAGGATTCTGTTACATTCAACTACCAAGTTAGATTACCAGTCAACCTTCATTTGGTCTCCAGTCAGTTGCCACATGCCCGCCTGTCGACCTCTTTTCAATTGACCTCTTCGACTTGTTGTCGATGTATTTACCACGTCGAACCACCTCGACCTTTGACTTGCTGTATATCCACCTTGACTTCGACTCTTAGTTGATCTACCTTGAATTTCACTGCAAAGAATATAACAACCCAACATTTTGGAGGTGCAACGCCCTTCAAGGTACAAGTTAATTTTGATATCCCCTTATTTAAAGGCCAAATAGATGCAAATACTCTAGATAAATGGTTAAATCTACTAGAAGGTTATTACTCTGTTCAAAAAAGTTTCGATGGTGAAAATATCACATTCGCTCTCCTTAAAGCCCTTCCCCTTGTCAAATATTGGTGGGTAGTTTATTGGGAGAGACACATTGTGGATGAATCTATGCCATTCAAGAGAGAACCCACCTAGGCGGCCTTTATGGATTCCTTCAAGGAGGAGTTCTACCCTATTTGAAGCTATGATGACCAATATACGAGATGGAGGAATTTACATCAAGAGAGAAATCAAACAGTGCTAGAGTATACCAACATCTTCCATACCCTGTGCTCAAATATGGGTATTCAATATTCTGAGAGACACCTAGTTATAAAGTATTGTAGTAGCTTACACCGGTACATCCAAACATAGATGGATTTCTTGGACATCTCCTCACTGGGAGTCGCTTATCGTTATGCTGTCAAAATCGAGCAAAAATTCAAGAATAAGAATAAGCATAAGTTTGGGTATGAAAATACGCCACAACAAAAAGCATGGTAAAGGCAGTCCTAACTCACATAACAAAGGAAAGAGGAAGGAGAGCCAATCACATGAAAACTAGTCCAAGACACAGGTAAAGGAGGGTGATGGGAAGTCAAAGAAGGACATTGGAAAGTGGCACGAGTTCCACAAGAGCCTTTGGCACAATACATATGAATGTATCTTGAAACATTCATTACAATTAATCGAGATAAAAAAAAAAGAATCATACCCTGGCTGAGACTCCAATTCAGAGCATAATAAAGGGAAACAAATCATCAATGAAAAACCCACTACTACCATCCCAACCACAAAAATCCAACCAAAAGAGCAAGAGGAGCATGAGGAGGGAGAACACCTCTTCCAATCACAAATGTGGGTCAAGGGGACCCCAATACATTTTATTGTTGTTAGCAGGAGTCGAAAGAACCTAAAATTAGTCGAGGTTTTCAAAATAATGAAGTTGCTGACAATGCCACACCCCCAACCATACACCATCAGATGGTTGAGTTGGGGACGATACATATGCATCAACCAACAATGTCGCATGTCCTACGACATCAAGCCCTTCAAGGATCAAGTACTATGTGATGTTGCCCCACTTGAAGTCTATGATGTCTTTTTAGGACATTGATCATATATGTGGAAATGTCACATTGTTTATGAGTCTCGACCCCATAGTGGAATTATTTCTTTTGGGGGTAAGCTCTACAAGGTACCGGAGGTAGTTCCGATTACTACCATTTCATTGATCTCGGAAAAATAATGTTGCAAAGTGATCTCTCAAAACACAAAATTTTCCCTCTTCATGATCCAGTTAGAATATGAATGGAAGGTCATTGTGACCACCACCACCTTAGCTCGAGACCTTTCTACACAACAAAAGCATGTCGAAAATATTGTAGACGAGCACACAAATACTTTTTCTTCACCTATGGGGGTGCCTCTACACGTCCAAGTCAATCATTCCATTGACTTGGTACCTAGTGCTCCTTTACCCAATTGTCCAATCTACAAATGCTCCCTTCTAGAGAATGAGGAAATAAAACATCAAATTCATGACCTCATCCAAAATGACCATATTTGACTGAGCTCCTCACCTTTTGGGAGCTCAATTGTGTTAGTGAAAAATAAGGTTACATATGTTCAACATAGCTATAACAGATCCCTTCAAAACTCTATTGGCCACAACCCCTTTTAGGTGTGCTTGGGGTTTCATCCATTATCCCCCATCGATGTAGCTCTTCCTACTGCATATTCACCAACAAAGTCATCCCACACTCAAACCAAGAAAGATCATGCAACCAAATTTGTTGAATAGATCCAACACCTCCAACAATAGGTTCATGATCTCCTTCAAAATCACAATTCCAAGTACAAGCAACGACACAACCAACATTAGGTTCCACACAAGTTCCAGGTTGGTGATAAGGTGTGGTTACACTTGTAGAAAGATCGCCTCACAGGCCCCACAAGAAGATAAGACCACTTTGATATGGGCCTTACACCATCACAAAGATTGCGGGTGAATTTTTTTTTGAATTGAATATTCCTCCTTTCTTTGGCTTGCACCCAAATATTTTATGTGGAGTTGCTCCGACCATGTTACCCGCTTCTACTGGACACCTTGTAGGTGGCTAATCATTTGGCCCCTACTGAACTCAATCTCAACTGCATTGAGAAAACTACAATGCATTGGATCATGAAGACCCAAATGAAAGACACCCACCAATAGAACATACAAGTCTATCAACTTGTCAAAGCAGTACAACTACTTCAGCAAGGCAAGGGGCTCACCAAGGTTCAGATTTAGCAAGAGTTCCCCCATCTCCTGAGGGAACTTGACACAATGAGGACCATTGCTTCCTAAGGGGGGAGGACCGATCCAGGTAGATATCAATGACCATCCACATTTTCCATTGAATCAACATTTTCGAGCCTGTGCTGTTTATAAACCATGATATAGACCCATGGTATTTGAAAGATGGAGAGAAATAAAATAAATAATAATAATAAAATGGTAAAAATATGTCAGCACCATTGTTCATTAGTTTTTACCATTGGTGGTTTATGAGCCCATGGTTTTGTAACCCATGGTATTTGTAAAACAAGATAAATAAAATAAAACATATAATAATATTAAAATAAGTGAAACTATGTGACTTAGCGAAAAGACATATGTAAGTACTATATATATGAGCTCTCCCATTTGTATAATGAGATATTATTATTCACTCATGATGTATACAACAAGGTCACTCTTTTAGCCTCTTGTAAGATCTGTTTGTGAATGAGCGTACCCAACATCTCTTTTTCTCCAGAGATAAGCTACCACCATTCTATCCAATTTGTATTCTATAATATTCTGCTATTTTATTCATTAATAAAAGTTGATTTTTACTATACTTATGTGTTCTCTGCTATAGTTTTGTTTGTATCTCATTTCATTCTCAATATAATCTGAATAATCAAGTTCTATAACCATTTTAATCAACATTAAAAACTGATAAACTCTACTAATAAAATTTAAAATTTTGTATTTGTAAATATAAATTATTAACCAAAATATCAAATTAGAATGTTTAAGAAGGTACTCGTTTCTTTAATCTTTTATTTATGTGTCACTAAAGATGTCATAAATCTAAAACAAGTCATTTAAACTCAAGCCCTCATACTTGTGGATCTGAGTTTTTAATCTTCCATGATTAACATCATCTATCATGTAGACTTTCTACCTAAAACGTTGAAATAGTAGGTACAATAGGTGGGAGTCGTATCATTTTCAAGATTTTAAATATAATACCTATCACTTCAAGATTTAAAATTGAAAGTTTGCATACTAGATAATTTTTTTGATCTTTTATTCTTTTATAAACAAAAATATAGTATAATAACTTAAAAAATTGTGTGAAAGTTATAACTCAAAACCTTATATAATTATGGAATGGAATTGGAACTCAAGATCTCATACTTGTAGAAATGAGTCTCTCATAAAAACACCATATATAAAGTGTTTGAGAAAATATTCATTTCTTTAATTTTTTTTTAAAGAAGCAATCTCACCTACATCATACACACTAGCTTTCTCAAGGCTATTGTGATTAACTCATGTTTCTATGGGTCACTATCATTATGACAATGACTCGTCCATTGAGAGCCCATGTAATGATATCCATAATGACAAGATTTTGGATATATTTACCAGTGACCAAAAGATATGACAATTTAACTGCATATTTGGAAGGATATAACATGAATTGATATGTTGTGGTCCTCCAACCTCTCCCTAGTTAAGCCAAGCTTGCAACGGGTTTTTATTTATTAACGCTTTTTGCTTGCACTGAAACTTGAACTTACTACAACTAGGATAATTTTAAGGGGTAGAATTCTTGCATGTTGTTTTTTTAGGTTAGGTATTTTTGTTTAAATAACCAATGATATCTTCCTTCATGTCTTTTCAAAAGTTCTTTTTAAGGTCGTTCGATCAAGTCATATAAACGATGGAATTTGTGTTTAGGGAATTTGTCTTTCAGAGTTTATATATATATATATATAAACAAGAAAATGTTTATGGTGTGTACACGAGCCCCTCCTAGTAAGAAAGATATCACCATCGACCTTGACAAAAACAAATTCAAAACTTTGACTCATTTCTACTTAAACAAATTCACCTAACCAAAATAAATCCATTGACCAACTTCATAGTTTCACCTAACCCAACAAAACACCCATCAAATGTTTGAAAATATTGTTAAAGGGTCTTTACATAATATTTTATATATATGTCGTGACGAAGTATTAAATGTTTGAAAAAATGGTTAAAGGGTCTTTACATGACATTTTCTAAATAGTTCATGACTATGGTTTTGAAAGTAACAAGTGACTTAAAAAACAATTGTTATTAAATTATAAGTATATTATTATCAATTAAAAAGTTTTTTTTCTTTAATTTATTTAGTATGTTTAAATGTTTTTATTTGATTCTTAAGAAATAATTAATTTTAGATTGTTGAATGGAGGAGGCAAGATTAATAAATTTGATCTTTTATAGTTTTAATAAAGTTTTATTTTTTCGTTATAGGAGGTCTTAATTAGGTTATTGAAAGGTTGGGTTACAAAATTTTCACCTCTAGAGCTAGGAGATGCCAAGATGATGGGAGAGTTGGAGTGCTCTACGGTTTCTTTGGATGATTAAAAGTCTATGGGATATTTGTCTCAAAGGAGCATTTCATAACATCAATAATTCAAGTTGCAAAAAGGAAAAATGATTATATTGAAAAGGGTAAAATTTTGACACATGCAAGTCCTATAAGAGAAGTTGATGTCAGAAGATCCAAATACAATGACATGGAGGGTCATTAGAGGATAAGACTCCAAGCATAGGATTCACTGTGAGTTGGAGTAAAGGATGGAAGAGTAATATGTGGAGTAGAGGATCCAAATGTTTTGACACTTCATGGAAATATTAACCAAATTATGTCAAACCAAGTAAAGGGTTTGTCAAGTGCATAATGTATCAAAATTTTTATGAATGCGGATATCATATTGGGAGTGGAAGAACAACTCAAATTTCCCTTCCAGGATGCACATAGCATGCAGAAGGCCTTCTTGCTCCATATTGGCCCCGACCTTCCTGCTTTATCTTGGCCCTATGCATAGCCTGTCTCACCATGGCCTTCACTATCCAATAAGTCTTGACCATTTGAAAATACTGTGTTTCCCTTGTTCTTGAGTAGAAGGGGTCCTCCATCCATTCCTCTTCTTCCTATAATACTTCTATGGTAGACATGTTCAGTCATTGACCCTGAACACTCTCCTCAACCTCATTAGTTGACTTAATTCCCTCCACAGAGCATAGCTCAATGAAATTGTTTCCTGCCACCCATGCCTCTCTGGTCTCCCGCGTGTTAGCTACTAGACCTTGGGAAGTGGAAGCTTCATGGTCATGACAATTTTGATCTAAAATAAAGAGGTACTCGCTAGAAATGGTGGGGGAAAATTTGGGAAAGGGATGTGTTGTCATTTTCATATTATTGGCAGTAAGTGTCGCTCTTGAACATGACACCCCCCTATTCATTATCTGAAGCCAGTTTGGGAAATCCATTTGTCTCTCATTCAACTTGCTACAAGGTCATATCCTAAGTCGTCTCTGAGTCAGTGCTGCCAAATCACTGGTCGTGTCATCCATATGTTCAAGAGAAGTTCATTCGAAACCTCTATTGAGTCGGCCATCTACAGTTGTCCATTCTCTTCGTGTCGGCCTTCCATGTGTCTGGTTCAACTTACATTACACTCTGTTCCGCCTTCAAAATCTGTTACTCATTTCGTGTCATTGATGGGGGATACATCAAGGCCCTCCTGTGACGAGTTTTGTTCCGTCGACTCCAACTCATTATTCAGAAACAAGACTTAGAAATTCTTTGGTACCTTGGAACTTGCATGCCTCAATGGCAGGTTTCCTCGCTTTCGACAGTGGATTTTCCTCATTGACCCTTGATCCGGAGATTCCGTCGGATGTTTGACCTCAACTCATTTATTCACATTCGGTGGATTTTACTAGTGTACCTTGGGAGTCATTGACATTAATGGTGATTTCCCTCGCACTTGTTAACGATTTCATCAATGACCGGTAATCAAGTGGTTTCTACCATGTTCGACTTCAACACATGTAATCACATGGTTAGATTCATACTTTCGAGTGACGAGATTGAAGACCCCGGGTCTCATCTCTTTGATCTAGGATGCAATGGAATATGTATAATTTGCTGACACATAGATCCACTTTGTATGTCTCGTGGCTATGTCATCTTAATTCAAATTTTCTTGCGTAGATCCACAGTGTATTCTTGGTGGCTATGCGATATTTTGACGGCATGGATCCACGGTGTATAATTGGTGGCCATGACCTATGTTTATGGTGTCATTTTTCCATGATCTGAGTATGGGAATGCCTACCTCAGAACTAGTATGATATTCTGCAGATGCTTGGTTGTTTGCAGGTTTCCAATTAGGTGCGCTCCTGGTTTCCGACACACACACGCAGTTTACAAAGTATTTCGGCTGTCACTGATTTCGACCTCATACTTTGGGGGACATTCTATTACACATGATTTTGGTCATCTTGATGGTGTATTGACAATGGTGTACTCAGGCTCCCAACAAGAACTTTCTCCTGAGAAAAGTGGCATTTATCTCCTTCCAGAAAACATATTTTCAAAGTGAGTTCACAAGCTGCTTATAGCCTAGGGTGCGAGAATGACTCATTCTCGCAGGCCCCCTTCAACTAGGGTGCGAACTTCTCGCAATGTGCTCTATACTTAGGGTGCAAACTTGTTTTCAATCTTGGAAAATGGAAGAAATATCGAGGGTTCTAGAAGGGAATCTTCTAGAAAATGGGTTAGCATTCGAATGGTTATCATTTTACTGGTTTCCATGATTTGGTGGGATCATTCTCATCCATGTAACCATCTCACCCTCTCCTATATATTGAAAGGATTCTCATGGAAAAGGTTAAGCAAGATTAATTGAAGAATTGGTGAAGGAATTGTGTGAAGAACCCAGCTTGAACAAAAGCTTGGAGACTCTAGTAAGTCTATCAAGAGGAATTGAATCTTCTTCATGCAAGGACAAAGCAAGTGTGTGTGTTAGAACCAAGAGTCACCGAAAGGAAGCTTGCGACATCAAGGCGATCAGGTTGTATCTTCTACTTTCGATTAATATGATACAACGACATGTCCTTTTCTCATAAAGTCACTCTTACTTTATTGTGTAATTCCTTGATCATATCCATAAGTTGACGATTGAATACATTTTTCTATCTTCACTTTGGTTGGTTTGTGTTGTCTTGGTCTTGACCTCACGAGAGCACCAAAGCAAAGCGGGAGAAACAAAGACTTAAGGAAGTGATACAAAGGTATGTCACTTGTTCCTCCTTACTAGCTAATTTAATGGTCGTAACTTAGGGAAAGAGTCATGTCCTATCCTGTTTTTTTCTAGATCCAGGTGGATCTAGGGAGATCTGTTAGTGTCTGCACCTACCGATTAGTCCGATAAAAAAATTGGTGACTCAGAAACATGTTATTTATTACTTGAGTCGAAGTTTAACGCCTACTGAAACCAAGTATTTACATGTCAAAAAATTGGCCTTGGCAGCTGTCCAAGCAATTCAACGCTTCCGGCGCTATATCCTCTCTCGCAAGACTACGGTGATTTCTAACTGCAACCCTATGAAACACATTCTCACACGTCAATTGCTAGGGGGAAAATACTCCAAATGGATCATGGTACTCCAGGAGTTTGACTTGGAATTCGAACGAGCTAAGTCCAAGAAGTCCTTAGTGTTTGCCGAGTTGATATGCGACTTTCCCTACTCTGAAACGGGAAATGTAGTCCTTGATTCATTACCTGATGAATCCCTTTTTCTAATTAATTATGATGATATTTGGTATGAAGATATCATCATATATCTCCAAACCCAGACTTTTCGACCAAATTTGTCCAGTACTGACCGGTGTCGAATACGCTACCAAGCCCGTCAATATATTATCCTCGGGGATACTCTTTATCATCGTGGGATTGACTCAGTGTTTCGACGCTGCCTCACGTTCGACGAGGCCAAGAAAGCCTTAAATGACTGCCATTCTGGAGCTTTTGGTGGTCATATGTCCGGGTATGCTACTGCCTAGAAGATCTTACGAGCAAGGTATTTTTGGCCTTCTTTATTTAACGATTGCATAATCGCCGTCCAAAAATGCCACGCTTGCTAGACCTATAATCATAAGATATGGTCACATCCCACTCCTCTTCACCCTGTGGTCTCTGTTGGTCCCTTTGCCAAATGGGGCATCGATTTCATGACATGTCACCCCCACTCGGTCGGGGGGCATGGATACATTATTGTAGCCGTAGATTATTTTACGACATGGGCCGAGGCGATGTCGACATTTGACAATACTGGAAAGACCACAACATTATTCATTTTCAATCACATCATAGCTCATTTTGGTGTTCCTCAGGCTATCATCACTGATCACGGTAGGCACTTTAGAAACTTCATGATGTCCGAACTCACTGAAAATTTGGGTCTTCACCATGAAAACTCAATGCCCTATTACCCACAAGCCAATAGCCAAGTCGAAGCAATTAATAAAGTTCTCATAACCATGCTCCGATGAATGATAGGGATTCACAAAACAAGTTGGCACACAATGTTGTTTTCAACATTGTGGGCTTACCGGACGTCCTTTAAGTTCGCTACCGGGCTTACACCTTTCCGGTTAGTCTATGGTCTGGAATCCATTCTCCCGATTGAATGCGAGATACCCTCTTTAAAACTAGTTGTTGAACTCTTACCAAACACTTCTGCGGAGGAAGAACGTCTATTGTATCTTATGCGATTAGACGAAACTCAAAATGACGCTACCCTAGTAATAGAAGCCCAGAAGAAACGTGTCAAGGCCCAATACGAAAAACTTGTCAAGCCTCGCATTTTCTCCAAAGGAGATCTGGTTCTCCTCTATGAACAAGATCGAGATATGCTAGGAGCTGGAAAATTTGAAGCCATGTGGCGAGGTCCTTATATCGTTAGATGAGTTTTGGAAAAAGGAGCTTACGAGTTAGTAGATTACGATGGTATCCCTTTGAGTGAACCTAGAAATGGGTTGTACTTAAAGAAGTACTATGCATAAGATCACCTGTGCACGAGTACTTGTATTTTATTGTATCATACTTCTTGTGTGTTACTGTAGTATGTTTTTTTTGTTATCTGGTCTCTGCCCTTATGTGACGTTGTGTTTTATTTCCAGATGTCAGAGTCTTCACTACCCCACATTGGCTTCGCTGATGGCGCTAGCCGTAGTACTCAGAACCTTGCTTCTGTTGCATGGGCAATTTATGCCCCTACAAACGAACTTGTCACTCTACGAGGTGTGTGCCTCGACCGTGTGACCAATAATATTGCAGAGTATAGCACCATTATCGAATTGTTGATTGATGCTATCTCGCTCAGTATCCATTGCTTGGTTGTGTGACTCGATTTACAGCTTGTAGTACTACAGTTAAGTAATGTCTATGCTATTCGAAGTCCTACTTTGTTACGGGTATATTTGCGACTTCACCTCTTGGAATGTTATTTTGATTATATTGAGTATCAACATATTCCTAGATGTCTAAATACATTAACTGATACATTAGCTAACTATGTATTAGACAGAGATTTGGGTCATTTATAAATCAATCACATCACAAGTGTCACACAACACAAAATAATCCGGTAGAAGCCATATGTATATATAATGATCAAAAAGTTTTTTACAAAAAAGTTCTGTCCGAGGACCAAAATTTCAAAATTTGAAGCTCATAGCTTCTACAAAGTGACATCATGGATGGCATTCACGGTAACACATGACTGCCCAGGCAAACCTTCAAAGCAGCCGACCAATAGACTCTGACACCCTCACCGTATGACACTGATAACGTTGTAGAACCTCTCCAAGAGGCATGTCTGGAATGTCTGCAGTCAAACCCTCTAAGTTTTGTTCCACTGCTTCATAATCTTCAGTGTGCCATCATGGCACTGGAGCCACCTCTCCTCGTCGCTGAATAAGAGAAGTACCTGGAGGTTGATAAGGCCCCACGTCTATGTCAACAAAAAGAATTTTTGTAATTAGACCTTGGACGAATATAAAAACATTTGCATATTATAAAATTCATAAAAACATTTAAAAAGTGAAAAATGCGTACTTCTTACCGAGATCTCCCCACTGAGCGCCCTCGGGCAAGGCCAAGTCCGGATCCCCTCATAAGCCTAACCCGACATAGGCATAATCATCGACCATCATCATTTGTGGTCATAACCAGTCAAATAAGGAATTATTGTATTTGATGATTGGGCCAACTACATGCTGGGCCATGAGGTTACACCACCTCAGCATTCTCGGATCCTCTGGAGCTGGTAAACCCCACTCAACCTGCAACCTCAACAAGGGAACCCTCTCAAGAAAGGACACCAACAATGACCTGTATCCAAATTGTTTCAGGTCGCCTCTCCTGCATTTAGCCAACTGCCTCTTCACGCTACGAAGGACTGCGTCTGACCAGTTAAAGACCCAAGGTTCAGTACACTCTATGGCATACTAAAAGTAGCTCTGGAGAGCCATGTGTCGAGCAACGCTCCCATCCATGCGAGCAATGGTGAACAAAATAGTGCATAGGGTTAAATCCTGCACCCCCCAAATGGCCACTTTTCCTTTGCTCTTTTCTGCCTCTGGAACACAGTACAAATGACAGTATTCACTCATAGGTAGCCCACCACCTCTGCTACCAGTCAAGCTAGCGTGGTACCCATGCCATGATAGTCATGTCAAGAAATAAACGTCCTCGATATCCAAAGACAATGTGTGGACCCCTACGTGGAATACTTGTTGGTCCACGTCCCACATATGAACGAGGTACTCCAACATCCTGACTTGTGCCCTCATACCCGGGATACGAAAGAATTTCAGGAGACCACAGTCTCTCAAAGCGGCAACGGTGCCCGGGTTATTCCCAGCAATAGCATCATCTTCTTCATGCTCTCTTTCACATCATTCCAGAACCATGGTGACAGCCAAATCCCTGCATAAGACACATAAGAAGAAGGTCAACAACTCTCTTCAAGACTTGGTATCTTTTTCATTGACCAAAATTTAAAGAAATTTTTCACTTTGCGGTTCTCGCAGGTGCCCTTTAGGCACAGTGCGAGGTTATCGCAAGTAAATAAAGTTGGCTTTGAGAAGTTTCTCGACTTCAAGCTTAAAAGAAACCGCTTTACGTGGGTGAACTGGACGAAGGTGTTGTCGGGCGGGTTTAGTGTCTGGGTATGTCTTGATCTCATGTATCACAATGTCGGGGTCGGTTCCTGACATTTCTTCGTAGCTCCAGGCAAAGATGTCATGAAATTCTTTGAAAAGTGAATTATAGGTGACGATTTCATTAGGGGAACACAAAGCTCTGATATGCACATTTTCGACAATTCTGGGTTTGATGGATATGTCGAGGGGAATAGTGGGTGAGATATTGCTTAAGTTCCCTTCGAAAAACACATCATGTGTGGACTCAGGAATGGTTGAAATGATGACAATGGTCGACGGAGTCGAGATCCGTTGGTAGCTCTCGATGGTGTGTTGTTCCAAGAAGAGGATGGAACGGTGATGTCCATCGGTCCAAGGGGTGTCTTCCATGACAGACATAATCATCTCGTCTGTGGGAAAAATGATACGGAAAGGATCGGGGGTATAAGGGGTTGCCGATTGAATGGCCTGATAGGTAGATTCGACTAGACTCAAAGGGATTGCATTGCCGTAACGAAGATAATCACCAGGGTCAGGTACCATCCATCGGTCGTGAGACGCAGGGGTTCTGTGAATTGAGGTGGAGATCATGTTGATTGAAGCGACATACGAGTGTGGAACATCGGGCGATGGAATGAGGAAGGTAGCCATTAACGAAGAGTCTTTGAGAAGACCTACACCGACGTTCTCATAACCCGGTGGGGTTTTAGCGATGAACAATATGTTGCCAGTACGCGTATCTGAGTTAAAGAAGGCTAATTGGTTGACAATGATTACCTTTCCTTGATGTGGGAAACGTATAACACAAAAAAGAGTTGACACAACTATGTGCATAGAATCGATCCAGCTACAACCAAGCAGAAGATTGTAATCGAGAGGAGCATCAAAGACTTCGACATCGACTTGGACCATTTTGCCTTCTAGCATGATTGGCAATGAAGGAAGGACACCGTAAGGCTTAAAAATGGAGCCATTGAAGGCTTTGAGTGTGCTATGGGATTCATTCAAAGAGGGAGAGCCGATGGCTTTCCAGCAAGTAACATACATGACACACATCAAGGCACCCTCGTCGATAATGGTTCTAAAAATGTTTTTTTCGGAGACAATCACTTGGATTTGGAACGTGAGTTGAGGGGGTAACCTTGGAATGTGATCTTCCAAGTCAAAAATTATTAAATTCATGTCCGTCAGGTCGATTCCACCGATAGCTTTTAACAGTGCCTTCCGTTGTGTGGGACAAATTTGAAGGACTTCAATGGCTGACATCGCGGAAGGTGCTTGGGCTAGATCTTCAACAATGCTATAGTTCTGGGCAGCACGAGCATGAGGATTGAAAGCCGATTTCCAAACGATGCCCTTTGGAGGGGGGCAAAGAACTATGTTAAGGCTCAATTGTTCGAGATGAAGAGGACCGTTGGTAGGCGGAGTCGCGGGAGAGGGTTGGACCAGGGAAGGAGGGATATCATCAACCTTCTCTTTAGAGGGAGAATAATCTTTGGCTCGAGTGGTGAGTGCGATGTCATTCTTATTTGAATTGACAGTACACATTAATACATAGGATGTAGTAGAAGGGGAAGGTTGGTCATGAATGACCAATTGGGCTTGTTGTTGAGAGGGGAAGGGTTGGGACAAAAAGGCTGGAGCAGGGGGTTTCGGGGCCCCTTGAAGGAACTTAGTAACCTCGGCTCGTCGCAGACAATCCTTCGTGTAGTGATCATCACCACAGATAAGACAAGGGTAACGGGGTTTGCACTTATCCCTGTCGTCAACAGGTGGAGTTTTGGTTTTCTCTGCTTGTAAAGTATTTTTTTACTCCTTATTCTTACCCTTTCCCTTTCTGGATTTGTTTTTACCGACTAGGGTAGATTGAACCGCGTTTACCTCAGAAGTCTTGTCGGTGGAAGGGGTAGGAGACGAAGCATTTTGAACATTAGAAGAAGCGGGTTAGGGGTTGTTGCTTGAGGCGGAATGTGGTTGGGAATGGAAAGTGCCAATCACACCATCGGTTGCATGAGAAGTAGCTGGAGTAGTTGAAGTGGAAAAGTGGAAGGACGAGGTGCATCAGGGAGTAAGTCGTAAAGAGTACCCATTTGTGAGTAAACGAGGTCAAGGTATTGAGCACGACTTATGGCCTGTTCTTATGTGACAACTCAACCCATGGCGATGTCATGACTGATGTCGTTAACAAATGATTTTGTGAACCACTCTTCCAACAATTGATCGGGAAGTTCAAGTTTGATGAGACGTCATCTCCATCGCCACTCATGAATGTGATCGGTTATATGAGTGGCTTTGTTTTGTTTAAAAGAACTTAAAATCTCGGTCCTCGTTTCATAATGAATCGGTAACTGGTAGTGGGTGAGGAAAGAAATAGCTAGGGTGTTGAAGTTGGTGAAGAAACCTCGTGGTAATTATATATACCACTTCGTGGCAGAACCTGTGAGAGTTCTTTGAAAATGACGTAAATGAATAGAGTCATCCATCAAGGAGTTGGATGAGCACCAGAGGTGAAAAGTCATCACGTGATTGTTTGGGTCCTCTCCCACTTTTCCATTGAATTTAGGGATGTCAGATGGTAGCTTGGCTGGTATAGCAGGCCAATGGGGAGAGTGATGGATTGGATCATTTAAAATCCTTGACAGATCCGGGAGATCCAAAGTGGCTAAGAAGGGTAACTGTCTGTTCACATGCAGGTACTAGTGGCTTTGGGGAGGGATTCCCGTCGGCAAACCAGTGGGACCATAAGAAGTCTTCATATAATGCGAAGACCCAGGAAGATTCGGTGGTTGTTGTAGAGGAAAGTAGCTCATGGGATTATATCCTTGACTAGGGACGTGAGTTTGAGCATTCGAGCCCCAAATAGGATTGGACGTACTTGGATATGGTTGGCCTATACTTGGGGGTATAACGGATGTAACTAGAAGTTGTTGCCCCCCAATCGATTGAGGATTATGTTGTATTAGATGGTTCCAATACTGGGCCAAGGATGGAGGTATGTTTTGTCCGTAGGGTCGGGTCGGCAGAGGTTGTCCTCCAATCGGGGGTTGAGTTCCAATTGGGGGTTGTGTTCGAATTGGGATTTGTGTTCCAATAGGAATTTGACCTACAAGGGGGGGGGTTGAGTCAAACCTCCTTGGTGAAATTGTCCACCAACAGAAATATGGTAATTTGGTGTGAATGCCGCAATGGTGCCACTAGGATTAGTGTCGTCGATAGAGGGTGAAAAGGGTCCTCCGAAAGGGGGTTGAGGAAGTTTC
Organism: Picea engelmannii; assembly: GCA_009831015.1. Lineage (NCBI taxonomy): Eukaryota > Viridiplantae > Streptophyta > Pinopsida > Pinales > Pinaceae > Picea > Picea engelmannii. The sequence continues at coordinate 531,281 of ML778509.1, read as the reverse complement.
AGAATGAAGCCAGGAGGAGAGTGCCCAGAAGAAGAGAGACCACCAAGAGTTTCGGATGGGGTTTGCGTAGGAGTCGGAATAGAAGCATTCAACGCACGATATCTGGGTGGAAGTGTCGGGGTGACACTAGGCGAGAGTGGTGTGCCAATGGGGGCTTGACTAGCCACAATAATCCTGGTGTGAATACTCGTAGTATCTGTGTAATGGACCATTTCTAAAGGGATAGTTAAGACGTGGTCATCTCGCAGAGATTCTGTACCAGGAAAATAATAAGCAGTTGTAAAAGGTACTGCATCTGGGTCAGATGTTTCAGGGAACGCAGGTGAGACGGTGATTTCAATGCCTACTCCTAAGCCAAAGAGATCCCATCTAAAAATGCCAGCAGACCAAAAAGGATCTTGGCCCTCAGGTTTGGGAAAAGGTCCAGTTGGTGATTCAGAAGACAACACAACTAAGTCTCCAAAAGAATTCACTTGCATAATACGTCTCTCAGAATTGGGGTGAAGTCAAAAGTCCTCTCGAGAATTGGTAATTCGGAACCGTTCTAGAGAGTCAGTTCTTTCCACTTGTGGAGTGGTGATGTCTTGGACTTCACTCTGTTGAGGAGATCCCTCTGGTGAGCTTGTAGGCAGGCGTTGAGAACCTTCCAGATTTTCTGGAGGTAAGCCCTGCATTCTACATGAATGACGTGGATGGTCTATTGTGAACGAGTTACAAACTTACAAAGAAAATCCTGTGGTCAACTTGGGTAAACAAACAACATGCGCTAGTGAACAAAATATGGGAAACAACACCAAGAAAATAAGACCTTCTAATTCCGAAGTCACTAGTTGGTGATGAAATGCAACGTCGCAACAAAGAGACGAGAAGGGGCTGGGCTAGGGTGGAAAAGTTACGTTGACGACCTACTTAAAGGACTTACACCCTGGTGCAAGCTCCCACACATAATCGTGGGTATACCCTCCAAGGAGCCCGAGTGAGTTTGGCCAACGTCAATTCCAGGTACCGTGAAGACTTGCCCCTTCACAGTCACCTTGTGTAAGACCTTAAGAAGATAGGCCACTAAGGTTACCACCGACAACAATAAATCCTGGGGGGATAGTCGACAGTCCGATCCACACGCAAGGGTAGGGTATCTAGCCCGAAATCAACTTGAGAGGCTTCCACTCATCATTGTGGGTATACCTCCAAGCGACCCCAGTAATACGTGCAATCTTTACACCGATATCAATGAAGTAGGGTGAGTAACTTTGTCTATATTAATGCGACCTTGTGTTTGACCCTTGTGTGAGAAGGACTTCCAAGGAAAAAACGTTGTAAACGAAATTTGACACTCCTTAACTCAAGATGCTATTGTGTGTTTTGTGCTTTGGAGAGTGTATCTCTCTGCGTATTCCAAAGCTCTAGCCTAGCTAAATGTTGGTGTAATAGAGTCCTAGAAAAGAGTTACTAGTTAAAATTTTAAAATCGCACAATATTATTAAGGGTTGTTGTTACTCAAAGGAAACAAAGATGAAACCGATGTTGTGTGAGACTCTCACCCAACAATGCATAGATAGGAATGAAAGATATCAATTTTCGTTCGATGAATCCTATGTACGGGAGAGAAAGAGAGGTGTTCTGGAACAATCTTGAACTACGATACACAATCTTCTTTAAAATGCAATATCAATGAATCATGTAACAATGGAAATTCTCTATTTGTTCTTTTTCAACAATTTCAACAATCGATTTTCAATATTTTCAAAATGAAAATTCTTTTAAAAAGAAAAATGTTTTTTCCTTTTCAAAAAGATCTACACCATGGTGGTGAAAGTAAGGAAAACCAATAACTAACAAATAAGCAATAAACAAAACCCAAACCAATCTTTCAATGGAGACAAAAATGACAAGCAGACAAGACTAGTCTTTTCAATTGCATGAGAACAATGATTTTCCAAACAATGAGCAAATGAGAAAGACAAACAATCCCAACTTTCAAACCGATCACCGACTCCTAACCAAACAAGTACTCAGATTCCAGGATCCAAGATTATATCCTTGCTCATAAAAGTCAAGAGATGAGAGTTGAGAAAAAGATGGACAAGAAGAGCCTTTGATTTCCGAAGACTGATTGTACACACAATCCGAAGTCAAGAAACAATCAACCAGTGGTCCAAGAAGTTTATTTCAGACACCTATACTGATCTGGGCATCTGAGCATGCAAAAACCTTAAATCCAAAAAATTTTAAAATGGGTTCGCTATCAGTAATGTACAATGCGAGAATGGAGCATTCTCGCAGGCTGGCTTCAAGTAGGATGCGAGAACCTCACACTGGACTGAAAGGTAGAGTGAGAACTCAATGGATTCTCGCAGGCCACTGTGGGGTTCAGTGCGAGAAGGCTTGAAACTAGGCAAAAATTTGGAAAAAGACAAAATTTTTGAAAGGACTTATGGACCCAGAGAGTCTATCAGGGTGTCTTGAAGACTCAAAGATTGATAGAAAAGAAGAAAGGTAAGGAAAGAGAAAATGGCGAAGGAAAAACACCAAAAACCACTAAAAAATGGGTTGCTTCCCCAGTGGAGTCGCCAATTTTGTTATCGGACTAATTGGTAGGTGCAGACACTAACAGATCTCTCTAGATCTATCTGGATCTAGAACAAAATAGGACAAGACATGATTCTTTCCCTAAGTGATGACCATTAAATTAGCTAGTAAGGAGGAACAAGTGACATACCTTTGTATCGCTTCCTTAAGTATTTGTTGCTCCTTGTTCGCTCCAGTTCTCTCGTGAGGTCAAGACCAAGACAACACAGACCAACCAAAGTGAAGATAGAAAAATGTATTCAATCATCAACTTATGGATATGATCAAGGAATTATACAATAAAGTAAGAGTGACTTTATGGGAAAAGGGCATGTCGCTGTATCATATTAATCGAAAGTAGAAGATACAACCTGATCTCCTTGATGTCACAAGATTCCTTTCGGTGACTCTTGGTTCCAACACACACACTTTCTTTGTCCTTGCATGAAGAAGATTCAATTCCTCTTGATAGACTTACTAGAGTCTCCAAGCTTCTATTCAAGCTGGGTTCTTCACACAATTCCTTCACCAATTCTTCAATTAATCTTGCTTAACCTTTTCCATGAGAATCCTTTCAATATATAGGAGAGGGTGAGATGGTTACATGGATGAGAATGATCCCACCAAATCAGGGAAACCAGTAAAATGACAACCATTCAAATGCCAACCCATTTTCTAGAAGATTCCCTTCTAGAACCCTCGAGACTCCATCTTTTTTCCAAGCTTGAAAAAAAGTTCCCACCCTATGTATAGAGCATAGTGCGAGAAGTTTGCACCCTAGTTGAAGGGGGCCTACGAGAATGGGTCATTCTCGCACCCTAGGCTATAAGAAGATTGCGAACTCACTTTGAAAATATGTTTTCTGGAAGGAGATAAATGCCACTTTTCTCAGGAGAAAGTTCTTGTTGGGAGCCTGAGTACACCATTGTCAATACACCATCAAGATGACCAAAATCATGTGTAACAGAGGGTCAATGACCTTGGAGAGAGGATTTCTTGAGAAATCCATGGCATGCTTGTAAGCATGTGCATGAAATACAAAGTTATTTCCATACCAAGACACAATTGATCCTAGCAAGAGAAGGCATGCCCCACTTCCTTTTAAGGGATTGAAATGTGATGACATAACTTGTTGGGGTCATACTGAACATAGACTAGCATTCGACTTGGATTCATTGGATGCCAATATGGATTGTTTCCAAGACTGAGAGGGAGATGGGAATGGATGTTGAGTCCATAGTTCGGCTATGGAGATTTCTCATAAATGAGAGTCAGTGAGGAGAATTTTGTATTGTAGGAACAAGTGAAACAACAAATAGATCCATAGCCATAGATATGGACCAGAGCCACTAGCCATAGCTAGAGATAGAGTGAGAGCTATAGTTAGGATCTAGAGTCAGATCCACGTTCCAGAAGTAGATACAAGGCACATTGATATGATTAGTTTCCTTCAAGATTTTGGAGCCCAAAAATCCTCTCAATGGGGAGGTGTGATCTAAAATGGATCCAAACTAACAACTAGGTGTAAGACTCAGTACCTACAATGAAATTCAACAATTAATGAAGGTAGAGAAAACTATGTAAATAAAGTAATTCTAAATGTTGAATGGGACAAATGTGAGAGGAAAAAAAAGTAGATGAAATAAAATAAATAAAATATGAGAGAAGCATGAGGAATGGGAAATGAAGGGGAATGGATATTGGTCTTCCCCTTACCCCCCATCTCTCCCTATTTTTTCCTTCAATCCCATTCTTAGTGGGTCTTTTGGATAAGGAGAGGAAGTACTAAGAGCAAGAACAACATTGTAACTAGACATTTGTTGAAATGAAATAGATTGAGCTCCTATTTGAAGTTGGTTTTCCAAGGTAAAATTCATGGGTTCAATGTGATTGATTGTTGTGTTTGATGCTATTTTCCTTCATCTTAAGTTAAATTTCTTCATGTTTATGTAATGGTGTAATATATCACCATCTGTTTTCAAATAAAGGACTCCATCCAATTCCCTTCGAAGTCTAAGATTGATGGTTGGTAAAATTCGTCTATCGCAAATATTCAAGAAGTTTCTAAATCTATATTTTCATAGTTAGTTTATTCTCTCACCTGGAGGACGTTCGCTCTCCCTGAGTCATTTTTCTCATTACCTAGTCCGTTTTCTCTTTTCTTGGAACAAGTATACATTCCCCTGGGCATTTTACTTCGTGCTTGGGTGATTTCACATCCCCCCTAGGTGTTTCACTTCATTCCTGGGCGAGTTCACATCCCCCTTGGTGTTTTATTCCATGCATAGACATTTTCACATCCCCCTGGATGTTTTATCTTGTGCCTGAACGTTTTCACTTCCCCCTAGGTCTTTTACTTTAGGCTTGGATGATTTCACACCCCCTTGGTGATTTAATCCCTACTTGGATGAATTCACATCTCTCCTTGGGAAATTTTTCATTGCTAGCTGAATCCAATCCTTTGTTGGTTGATTTCACTACTTTGCTAAGCCGTTTTCTGAGAGGAATTTGGTGAATACATGTAAGACATTATTTTTCACATTTCAGAAAGGTCTTTTTGAGAAAGGATACATATGTAGAAGTTCCACTTATATACAAGGATGAGAGGGGTAGGAAGTTCATTATTTTTTTAATGTTTCCTTTACAATTTTGGGAAAACAACCTTGGATCTAGCAACAAGCATGTTGAAACAATTAATAGTGGAATTTGTTTCAGAAGAAAATATGGTTTTCTCTTTACCAATGGGAAATTGGGTGGAGCCACAAATGAAACTCGTTAAAAATTCTACATCTAAAATCAGCAATGGGAAGCATGATATTTATTTGCAATTTCAAGAGTGGTTTATTCTTCATTCCTTAACTTGTTGTTTTGGCCTCATCACCCAAGGCATTGTCCAGGATGAGCATTGCATATTTCTGCTATAGACAACTCTCAGTCCAATTCAAGTTCAAATGGAATGCATAGGAGTAATGTGCACATAAAGTGTTAAGTGTTGTGAGAGAAAATTCCAATAATATAATTTATAATCAACCATTATATATGAGGTGTTAACTTGAATCACCATTTAAGTGGCATTGCAAGTGGTCAAGCTTGGATTTTTTTTTTTTTTTTACTTTATCTTGGCAATTCTAATTCGAACATATATCTATATGGTGAATAGATTGGTTTGAATTTTGTGTTTTCAATATTAAAGGGGCATAATAGCATATCAATTCAACCAATACATGAGGTTGGAACTTGGTTGGATTGGCCTCAACACCATAAGTAAACTAACCAAGCAACCTAATAGTAAACTATAACTTAAGATAGAAATCACTAAGGGGACATAGGATTTATATTGCATTGTTATCTAAGTTCTTGTGTGCAGGTTACATAGAGAAGGAGCTAACCAATCATTTGGAGCAAAGGTTGGATAGAGAAGATAAACCTTGCAGTCATCAAAAAAAGAAAGAAAAGAAGAACACAAAATATTGAGATCTTTGTACAAGGAAGAGGAAAGAGGCATAGTGGCCTTTTTGAAACACAACACTCTATACAAAGATGAGAACAAAGCCTAGAGTAAACTTTCCACATAGTATCAATGTTATTGAAATGTGGGGGATATAAGTCCCTTGCTTATGGATCAAATATACAAATGATATGATAAGAGATATAATTATGATCTATTGCACATGTTTCACAATATCATGAGAATCCACATTGTGTTTTCCTATTTTCAATGTAATATAAAAGTGGTATTATAAAAACATAGTGAAGTCAATATCACAAGTCTACACTTACCTTTATATTCAAGTGTTTTGTTCGATAATGCACAATCTTCAATTTTTTAAACGAAACCAATTATATTGCACAATAAAATGTAACACATAATGTGAATGTGATTAATATTTATTATTTTTGGTAAAAATATACATAAATGATAATATCTTTGTATCCCATAATAAAATGTATTACAATTATAATATAATTATTATTGTAATTATCATTATCATATAACTAATATATGTTTTTTGTTTTAAATAAACAATATGCAAGCCATTAATAATGATATGGTTGATGCATATCCTTCAATATACAAGTGATTAATGATATAGTTGATGCTAATCCTTCAAAACATTTTGGATTTCAGATGGTTGGTCATGACTCACTTATTGATTTAGACCAAATATAAATATTTAATGAAAAATATAATTCCATGTTATAATGAAATTTATATTACATGTTTTTGAGTACATATTTCAAAAGATGCATATTTATAATGGAGATGACTATTTATTATTTTTATTATTGTGCTCAAAGGTGCTTTCTACAATCCAGTATGAGGGAGACATGTAATTCTGTAACACCTTGTTTTCCCTTGGCTTGTAATAAGAATTATGACTTAATGCTATCGTGAGATACAACCTGGATATTTGATACTATACATATAAACAAAATGTGTTTTTATTTAATAAAATAAGGCCAAGCAACTAATTGAGGTGTTGAATGAAGTTACTAGCCATGATACCACGAGTGGGAACTTGTGAGGGGGAATTGCGAACTACCCTGTTTACCCAAAGACTTAACCTTCACCCATGAAATCCTTAGTGCCTAAATTTGTTGGAAGTATTTTACCTTCCTTTTTTCAAAAGAAACCAATTAATCAGAAAGGACCTGGTGGTTGAGTAATTAAGTCTTCCTTCAAGAAGGTGTATGGAAAATGGTTGGATTAGTTGAAGTTATCAGCTAGAAGTACCACATAAGTGACCCTTTGATTTGGGAGTCTGAATCCCAAAATATTCTGAGAGAATCAAGTAAAGGAAAACCCGAGGAGGGGGAGAATGTCCTGGACATAGAAATAAAGAGAGACAAAGAAGGGAGGTGCACGAGGGTAGTGCACAAGCGCGGGGGAGTAGAGTGAAGATTTTTTGAGGAAAATAGGAATCTTACCTAATGAACTTGTGGTCGAATTGGATCAACAAAAAATACCCAGACCCGAAATGGAACATCCTTATTATAATCCCCACTTCAATTAATGTATAATGTAGATATGAATGTGGCCATGGCCAAGCGATGTATATGCGAAATGTATTTTATGATTTTTAATAAATAAAATGTGATGCCAACTGTTGCGAGATATGGAAATAGATGGAGGATAAGTTTTCCATGAGAGAAGTGAGTATCCAAGAGGGGTCCAAGGGGGGGAATTATTTATCAGTATTAATTCAACCCACTTTCCTGAATTTTATTATCATTGGGGATAACCTTCTATTTTTTGTTTGAGTGTACAGGAGCCCGATCATTAAATTCATGTAAGAGGGTGGGTGTGAGAGCCACATCCCATATTTATTGGAAACATGGGGTTGATTTCAATCAATTTGGGAAAGAGTGTGAGTCAAATTTTCTTGGGGAAAAGAGAGGAAATTTGTATGGTAAGTTATAGGAAATTTTACAGGTATGTTTTGGATATGAACAACAAGTAGAAATCAAGGAAAAATAGCACTAGAGCTGGAGAAAGAAGGTTGGGTGAATTTTGGAGTGTTTTGGAGCTAAATACTGAAGAGACAGTTTGTCAATCCTGAAGAGTAAACTCTTGGGTGAGTTTCACTGTAAGAACAAGTGATTGTTGATGTTTTATTGGTAGTTTTCCTAGTAGTGAGTTCCCTTGAGTTCCTAGTAGTGAGATTATTAATTATCTATGCCAGAGAGACCCTGATAAACAAAAGGGTTGATCGATGGAGTGCGAGCAGTGAAGGTGTACATTCCTTGGTTTGGGAAGGTCAAGAAGAAGAGAGCCGGTGAAAATTTGGGATGGCTATAGCATAATACTAGTGGGTTGTGGGATATTTAGCTATGAGTGGACTGTGAGAGGCACCGTTCTTTTGTGGATTCCTAGCCCTAGCTCGAGGGTGACTTGCTACTGATATTTGGAACAAAAATTCTATGGTTGGGTGGAATGTCCTTCCCAAGAAACTGATTACACAACTATTTTAAAAATATAAGTGTTTATCGGTTTACTGAGTTAAATTATGAGTTTAGTTGTTGTGTATTTTACTCTGTGAATGCGAGTGATTTATATGTTGTTGTAGATGATTTATTATTTGCATTCATGTTCATTTAGAATGATGTAGATACATTTAATTATGGGTATCATAAACTTGTTAAATTTGTGTATAGTTCATAGCTGGTAATCTACAGGAAATTGGTCAGGAGGAAATTTTCAATTTTTATGTGTATTCCGCGTAGTAATGTTCCTCAATTAAGTTGGGGGACATTAAATATTGGTATCAAAGGTAAAGGTTCAACATTGAGCTTGTATGGGCCAAGATCTAGTGCGAAATTAGTAGATTTTCACTATTGCAAAGTTTCACCGTGATGGATTTGGGGAAAATTTTAGAACTAGAGTGAAATCCCCAATTTTATGGACATATTTGAATTTAATTTTTCTTCAGAATAGTTGAAGAAGAAATTTGTAGCACACTTGACCCCCTAATCCTCACTTAGGCTGATGGAGTGTCCAAATTTCTCTTCTTCCAAGCCCTTCATCTCTATCAATAAGCCTCACAGATGGATTCAACCTTCCTATAACTTTCCAACTACTGTATTCATGCTCAAAACTGTGCTCTAGGTCCAAAGATACAACCTCCCAAAGCTTCCCAGACTCTCTTGGCCTAAATCCACCTCACTACCACGTGGAATCTATGTGGCACCTTGTTACTTGTTCCATATGACGTGGTACTGATGTGGCACCTACCTAACTCACATTTTTGATATTTCTATCCACATAAGCCTAATGTCGTCATCAGGCTTCACTCTTATGGAGTGCTAAACATTCATCCATGAATGCTATGATGACAACCCACCTATCAGGCCCCTCCTAGATCCGACGATTATCAGACTGAGCATCTAACGACTCTGATCCTTGAGACAACCTTCGTCATCATTGGGGTTCTGATCCCATGTATTTATCAACACCCTAACCCAAGTTCTAACGACAATCACTCCTATCGAATTGACCTAAATCCAACGACTTTCGAGACTTGAATTCAACGAATCCAAACATATCAATGTTTCGAACTTGTACAATGGATAATACCCATTGCTTAAACAATCCTTATGTGGTTATGTGGGTTCCACAATAGATCGACGATTGTATTTCTTTCCTCATCTACCCACCGATCAATCTCTAACATCGATCCTAGAACCTTCATCATCATTGGTGGTTTAGAGTCTACACCCCAACTTTACCAACTTCCCACTCCCAATGATGATATTCCCAGGATCGAAGGCTGTCGTTATGCCTTACTCACTTACTGATCAACAACTGATGTTAAATCTTTAATCCCACTTTTTTTCGTCGGCTCATCCTTCAAACCTCTCTTCAAGTCTCTACTAGCCACCCTCTGATGAATCACTATGATATACCATCATCTAGGTCCGAATATCTAGATTGGAGTCGAATATATAAGGGCTTCAAGACCTTCCAAGACCACTCTAGTCCCTCCGACCATTCAATAAGTGATACTTGTCACCCAAAAAAACATGTTGGTTTCCACATTGGCACGCCACATCAATCATGGCGTCATCACCCCCTTTATCATTTATAAGGGTCCTTCAAAAATCTACGATGGAGATCAACTCTCGCCTATATGATAATCAACAACTCTCATGAAACTCCAACCTTCCATACCCCAACGATGATGTGTTTGGTATCAATAGTCCAAATCTTTTCGATGTTACTCCTGACATATCAGTGGTCCTCGTCTTGTCTCAAAACTTTTGTTGTCATCGTCAAAATTCCTCATTCCAACTCTTGGGATATTTTAAGGACTCATCCTCACAATGACGATACCTTCAAACATAGGGTTGAGATCTATTTATCCATATGAATCAATGATCACAAAATCTCTTGACTTAACATGGGTTTTATTCACTAATCAACACTCATTTTGGGGACTTAGACAATTTCATGGTTTCATCAAGGAGTTTGTCAAGTTTCCAAGAGTTAGGAAACCACTCAAAGACCTTCATTAACCTTGCTACTCATCAGAGGCAAGCTTCTTGCATATATTGCAATCTTTCCTCAAAGTCTATAAGGTTCACAGGGACTCAAACAATCCATACTTATTCATTTTCACAATTTAACAAATCCATTAAAAGTCATGACAACACATTCCACTTTCTCAGGAATTCAATTTATTGATTATAAACAATTGCATTTCCATAAAAATCAGAAAGTTATTTACATACACACACACACACACATCATTCATGTGCAATTTAATAGTGAAAGTCAAACACTTATCTGATAAGGAAATAACCAACACAAATTGACTAAGAGAGGATGCCTTTCTTCCCAACCTTAGGATACACACACACACACACACACATCATTCATGTGCAATTTAACAGTGAAAGTCAAACACTTATATGGTAAGGAAATAACCAACACCAATTGACTAAGAGAGGATGCCTTTCTTCCCAACCTTAGGCCATACTGCAGAGTGCCTTCCTACAACATGCCACTCCTGTTCCATGCCATGATACCATAGGGTAAAATTTATTTAGTCGGGTTCCAAACTTATGATGATCTAGGAAGGTTACTCTCCTTCTTCCTCTGACAACAACATAAGTTGCCTCCTTCCCACTAAGCTTAGGGTCTCTACAAGTTTATCAAGTGGTTTATCAATTGAATTTCCTTTATACAAGGGACTCCCTTCTCTTCTAAACAATAAATCAACAACCTCCCCTTACCAGTGTTAGTTTCTTTCCAATAAGCACCAAGTTGTATCCCACTATTTCTCCAACTCGGGATTTCAGTCTTCTCTGTTCAGGGTGATCATCGATAACTCAAAAAATATTCCTATTTTCTTCAATGAAAGCTCTCCATTTTCTTCTCTTCTTGGATATGTGCTCATGAACACCTATGTTCACTACACCATTGCTCAATGAGTCTGTTACTCACTCATTTTTTCTCGATTCAACTCTCCTCGAGCTTGTTGGCGACGGAAGTCACTCCTGGATTGCTAGCAGGAGTAGAGCCCGATGCCCATCATTTTTATGTCACAGTTGTTCATATATGGGTGATCGAATGAAACGAAACTCAAAATGATAGCGTTCCAATTCTGAAACTAGGCCAGGTATGCATGAGCAAGTAAGGTCTTGCGTAAACTTCAGACAGTGAGCTGTAGTAAAGGGTGAACAGGCGGAAGACTTATACGGGAAGAGTGCAAAGGTCTGTTATGAACGAAAAGTTCCTAACAGACTGTAGAATAAGGCATCCAAATGCAAGGTCTTCTTGCACTTAAATACAAAAAACCAGAGAATACAATAATGCAAAGATAAATCATTTATCATAATAGAACTGCAATAATTCGCGCGACTCAGTCAATCACGAACTCTCTAAGCATGAGACGAAAATAAGATGGAGCGATAAAAACTGTCTATCATAAAACAAGATATCTCATATGCAGATGCATATGCTGAAAGCTAGAATAGCTGTTAAAACATTACAGTAGGGAGCTCTGCTCAACCATCGATACCTACAAAAATACAACGACCGAGTTTATATACTCAGAGAAAATTGCCTCACAGAGGCACGGGCAAGTATCTGAAGCTGGGTGTCCCTTCAGCCAAAATCGGACGGGCTTTCTCTGCCAGACGCTTTCTTAACTGCGCCTGGCTCCTGCAGGGGAAGTAGTTGGGCCAGTAAATGCTAAGATAGCGTGTGAAGGCCTCCTCCAGTTGGTCGAGAACTCGACAAGGCTTTTCTGAAAAGATGGATACAGAGGACCTTCTCGAGCAGACCATTCGCCATGCCCTCCATACTTCTCACTTAATGAATGAGGAGAGGTTTCAACTACCCCTCCTTACCCTTCATTTACTCCGAGTGAGAAACAGTATTAAGATCAAGCTGAACTGGCATCTGAGGAACACAGTGATCCTTTCTGCAACCAAACTGGGTTCTTTGGCCCTTCACGCAATTCTTTCCATCGCCCTCCGAGTGACCACGGGTCGTGACCCTGTACCTATCTTCAAAGGCGCTTTCGCTGTTTCATGCTTCGTGGATGGGAGGAATCTACTCCTCATGCTTCAAAGTTGCGAGGGGTGAGGAAGTAAGGATCCCCGATCGTGCACCACGTGTCTTTTTGGATGGACGGTTCAGATCACCTCGGCAAGACTGTGGGCCCGAGTCCTGGATGCCCTCGGCACTTCGCGACTCGCGGCTGGAAGAGGCTGGTCCTTGATCATAAAAGTTGTGAGGAGAAAGGAGGAAAGGAGCCTAATCACGCACCACGTGTCCCTCTTTTATGGATGACTAAGATCTTCTCGGGGGTACCGTGGGCCTATCACTAAAAACTCTTTTTACTTCGTGATTTGCGAGTTTGCGGGTCGAAGACCCTCGGCTCCCCGAGATAGATATATGAACCGGGCGCCTCCCTGGTCAGTGCTCTTCACATGTAACCGTCAGCTAGGGCCCAAGCATTAATGCCTCTCGCAACTCCTGTATTCGCGAGTTGGAGTATCGAACTTTGTCATCCTTCCCTCATGAAGTCCCGAGACGCGATGGTCAGCGCAGGTTGACCCCTTCCGGGCACTTTTGTAACTCACGATCTCGTGCAACCAAAAGACATGGTCCGCCCTTCGAACTCACGTACTCCGAGTTCGAAAAACACTGCTGCACTTATACCGACCTCGATTGACGCCCTTTGAAAATAACTTTGCACTATACTTGGCGCGACTCAGTTAATCCGCGATTTCCCATCAACTGTTGTTCTGCTCTGTTGCTGGTTCTTTTCCACTGAAGGATGCAATGCCCGCTCGCTTGATTTGCTACTTGAAAAAAAACAGGGGTTCTCCTGTGCTGCGCTTAAGCATTTCGTGCAACTTGGAGATCCGGATGCTCTTGAACCCACGACAAGAATTATCGCTAACATATAGGCTCCATGGGGGATAGAGTCGTCCCTGTGATGCTCTAAGAACTCATTCCGCAGCTTCAGTGCCTTGCTATTGGGATATGGAGTCACTTATTAGGCCGAAAACATACAAAAAGAAATTAAACAGAGAATTAAAAGACAATATTTACAAACAGAGGAGCCGTCCAAGGCTCAAATGAAACATTCTTTCAGAAAATGCCCATTCACTGGGCTGTTGAAAGCCTCTTCACCCTCCAGATCCTGCAACCCATATGTGTTGTTGGAGAAAATCTCAACGATTTTAAAGGGGCCGATCCAGAGGGCATCGAACTTGCTGTGCTTGCCTTTATCCTGTCTGGGTGCATCCCACTTGAATACCAAATCACCGATCTCGAACTCCCTTTTCTTGGATTTTTTGTCAAAAACCTTCTTGATCTTCTGCTGATGACTATAAGCCGCGTCTCTCACCTGTTCTATGATCTGCTGCACTTCCACTATCTGATGAATTCTTCTTATCATATGACCTGGCTCTCCCTCGTAGTCTTGAAAGAACTTAGCCACAGGTAAGGCGCGCTGAGTAGGGAAAATCGCCTCTGCTCCATAGACTAGTTGAAACGACGAAGTGCCCAGAGACTTCTTCGCTGTGACACGATCGGCCCATAGAGAAAACTTCAACTTTGAATCCCAGGCTCTTTTGTTATCCTCTAACAATCTTTTGATGATCTTTATTAGGCTTTTGTTTGAGGATTCCACTAAACCATTTCCCTGGGGATAGTAGGGGGTGGAGTGAATTAGCGAGATCTGGAACTGCTCGCAGAACTTAATTAGAGGTTCAGATTTGAAAGAGGCAACATTATCAGTGATGATTTTGCTGGGACAGCCAAATCGGGCTATGATATCCTCCAGGAAGCTGATAATCACTTTGTGAGATGCGCTTCTGGTGGGGACAACTTCTATCCACTTGGTGAAATAATCTGTTGCAGTCAGGATCCATCTGTGCTAACCACTTGAGGGAGGATGAATCTTTCCGATGAAGTCCAACCCCCACTACTGAAAAGGGGCCGAAGCTACTATGGGTTTCAATGGAAGCAATTTGAGCTACTGCTTTCCTGATAACTTTTGACATTTGGTGCAAGCTCTGATCTCTCTGCAAACATCGGGGAACAAAGTGGGCCAATAATACCCATCTCGGAGTATCTTGTGGGCTGTGGTCTTCCAGAAATGATGACCTCCACAAAGGCCGCTATGAAAATCAAACATAACCTTCTGGGCCTCCTGTGAGTCCAAGCATCTCATAAATACCCCTAGAGGGTCTTTCCAGTACAAGGTTTGGTCAATGAGGCAATACTTGACCGCCTTGAGCTTTAGAGCCCTTGTTTTTCTTTTTCCCATTCCATCGGGGGGATTCAATTCTTGCAGAAAGTACAAGATATCCTTGTACCAGGAGCATATTGCTAGGGACAAGGCACCCTAAAAATTCTTTTTGGACGGCTCATCTTGCTCATTGATGAAGCTAATCCCTAAGGCTTTGCAATTAGATTCAGCTAGCAATTTGGCTAAACCCTGTCCCTTTATCAACTTGGTGGGCTTAATTTCTAGATCAGATTCTAGAATCTTGGCAATCCACTTACCTCTTTTCCCATCCATGTCGGGCTGTATAAGAATGTCCTTCACAGAGGCTGAAGGAACATATGCAATGGTCTTTGAGTGCAAGACATAAACTCTGAAATCTTTGAGAGCTTTCACCAATGCATAGGCCTACTTTTCCATGATCTCGTACCGGAGCTCTGCGTCTCTTAATGCCCTGTTGTAGAAGGCAATAGGTTTTTCTTGCCCTTGATCATTTTTCTGCAACAAAACTGCCACTATTGTATCACAGGAAGCAAATGAAAATATCATGAAATCTTTGGAATAATCGGGGCTGATTAGCATAGGTGCCTCAGTCAACGCCTTCTTTATTTGGACAAAAGATTCCTGGGGTTCAGTGGTCCATTTTACTTCATTTCCCTTCCTGAGCATGGTTGTGATGTGTTTCACCAGCTTAGAAAAATTTGAGACAAATCTCCTCAGAAAATTAATCTTCCCCAAAAATGCCTGAACCTCTTTTTTAGACCTGGGAAGTGACAGGGTCTGAATTGCGTCCACCCTGCTAGGGTCAATCCTTACTCCCTCTGCTGATACTATATGGCCTAACAATTTCCCCTTCTTCATAGAAAACAAGGATTTCTTGGGGTTTAAGGATAAACCATACCTCCGACACTTCATGAAGACCTTTCTCAAGTGGCAGCAGTGCTCCTTGTCTGTCCTGGAGAATACTGTGATGTCATCTAGATAGATCACTACGAACTGATCTTTCTCCCCAATGAAGGCTATATCCATGGCCCGCTGAAACGTGGCTCCTACATTCATCAAGCCGAAAGGCATTTTGGCGTACATGAATGTCCCCCAAGGAGTGGTGAAAGTTGTCTTATCCCTGTCCTCAGGCATGACCGATATCTGATTATAGCCGGAAAACCCATCGATCATGGATATCCTGGATGCACCGGTTACCTTCTGCAATATATGTTCCATCTTAGGTAGGGGGTAATTGTCTTTCTTTGAGATTCTATTCAGGTTTCTGAAATCGACACAAAGCCTGATTTCTCCTCTTTTCTTCCTTACTGGGACCAAGTTGACTACCCACTCGGAATATCTCAAGGGGACAATAATTCGGGCATCTAACAACTTCTTCACTTCTTTCTCCATGACAGGTAGCAACATGGGATTTATCTGTCTCAGCTTCTGCCTAAATGGTTTAGCCTCTTCCTTTAGTGGGATTTTGTGCTCAATGACAGACGTGTCATAGGTCTTGAGGTCTTCATATGTCCATGCAAACACATCAACAAAATATTTTAGCAACTCTGTGTACTCGACCCTCTATTCACTGGTCAGGCTGCATGACAATTTGACGAATCTAGGCTCCTCCTGTGAACCAATGTTGCATTCGGTTGTCTCGGCTTCTTCATTTGAGACCCTGCCCTTTACCGACACATCATTCCCATCGAACAATCTTTCTAAAGGGACAAGTACTCTAGGAATGTGATTGCTGGGCAGCTGAATGATCTGATGATTAGCAATTTTACTTACAAACTCCTTAGGGAAAGGGTTTCCTTCCAGGTCGGGATCCTGGTCAATATGCAAAGCCGAAAATTCGTCCGCTGATTGGAGAAACCTTTCGAGTTCCGAATCATCCTCGAACACCTTCCAATGCTTGACATTGTCCAGGACCGAGGGCCTATATCTTATATCAACATCATTTTTTACCCTAGGCGGCAGAGGAAGCTCGAGCACACTAGCTGAGACAACTAAAGAATCGACTAAAGTATTTTCTCCCCTCGGAATGAAAGAAATGTTAAAATCCAAGAAGAAATTATCAATAAGGTCCCACACTTCATTCTGATAATTTCTGAGTTGAGGATTTTGGGCACGGTAAGCATTCCTTACTTGTTGGATAATCAACTCAGCATCTCCGAATATTGCTATCTCTTTAATTCCCATTTCCTTTGCGGCCCTCATACCCAGGACAAGAGCTTCATACTCTGCCACGTTGTTGGTGGTTTCGAACTCCATCTTGTATGACAGGGACACGACTTCCTGACAAGGTGATATGGAAACCACTCCAGCACCAGTGCCTTCGCTAGAAGAAGCTCCGTCAAAAAACATCTTCCACACAGGGGAGCTTTGAGGGGAAATCGGATGATCAAGGCTGGGATGTTTTCTGATGATTAAAGAGCTTTCAGGGGCATCGGTAAGTTGCAGCAAACTAGACCCCAAGTCGGTGTTAAGTGCAAAGATGGGGTGATTGGTAGGGTCTGCTTCATCGCTGACAATATAGGCCAATTGGCTTCTCTGTATAATCTTCTTTGTTCCCCTCTGAAGACCAGAATGGTGGCATATGTGAGATCCATCTGTAGTGTCCCTCCCAGTTTTTTGATCCACGATCTAGACAACAACATACTGAATTTGGGGGGAACGTCGACTACCACAATATCCATGACCACACTTTTCATGGGCAGCTGAAACAGGGAAACCGCCAGGTCTTTGATGACTCCTAGGCACTGCACTCTCCTTGAATCAAAAGAGTATAAATCATGGTAGGCCCTAGTCACTTCCAATCCCAACTCTTCCATTACTATTTTGGGCATAAGGTTATGGGAAGCCCCTGAGTCCATGAGGTAGTTATGCAGCACTTTATCATGTATATTCAGGGATGTGTAGAAGGGAGGGGATGAATCATCTCTATCTTCTACCATGGGCCCTAAGACGACTGCATGCTTTTCATCTTGAAGGTTTATTGAGTCAGAGGGAGGCTGGGGGGATTCAAACTGTAGCAACTTGGAGAGGGACCTTTTGAAGTCCTCATTTTTAACTAGCTCAGAGAGAGGTACAGGAATCCTAATCTTCTGAATCTCATGCTCAAAATTGAAGGAGGGGGTAGCTTTAGGAGCTTCCCTTACCTCAGTGACAGGCTCTTTGGCTACTGGTGAAACACTCTGGGTCTTCTTTTCTTTAGTTGTGGCTGTTGCAATTTTAGTAGGCCTATCTACTATGAGGGGCTTCTCTGAGCTGTTGAAGTCTCCTTCTTTCTTCCTTGACCTGAGATTGTATCTGTTAGAGGGATGTATGACCCTTTCTTCCTTTCCTAACTCATGGATCTGAATGTTCATCACGGATTTTTCATATGCAGACTGCGTCAAATGGGGAAAAGGGGGAGCTTCTTCAATACAGTGAATTTCAGGGCCAAACTTGTCTATCTCCTCTCTTTCCTCATGATCAACTAGGTTATTTTGGAGGGGAGCTTGAATCCTCTAATCCTCTCTATCCTTTTCCCTTTGTTCCCTTGGGAAGGCCTGTGGTCCATTGTTATTAGGTCTCCTGAAACCTCTATTGTTAGTGTTCTGAGGATTTCTGTACATGGGATTCCCTCCTAATTCCAATCTTTCTAGCTTGGCAGCAAGTGATTTTAGTGTTCTAGCTGTCTCATCTGTTTGATGGGACAAGGGAGAGGAACTGGATGGGGAGGCTTCGGGCCTGTTCTTGGATATGTTTCTACCAGCAGCGTTCCTGAGTCGGTCAACAACTAATATGTTAGATTCTACTTCTATGGATGCATATTGCATGAGGGCCAGGGTAGTGGCTCTTCTCTCTCTCAGCAGTAGGCATAAATTAGGATCAAAAGCGCTAGAGTAAGTGATATTTGCAGAGGCTTCGAAGGGCTTTATCTTGGCAGGGATTCAATTGTACATTTTATTAAATCTATTGGAGAAGTCGAAGACAGACTCTCCTTCCTTTCTCTTCAATGACCCAAACTCCGTCATGTAATACATGAAATCCTTTTTATCTCCCCATTGCCTCAGAAAGGCATTGTCTAGTGCTTTGATCCCATCAATAGATCCAGGAGGCAGGGCCTTGAACCATTTTCTAGCCTCTCCTTGGAGACCGTGGAAAAAAATTCTCATCCATACGTCTGCATGCATGATGACATTGTCATCTGTGAAGCTGTAAAAGGCTTCTAGGTGCTCATCTGCAGTTACGTCCCCCTCACCCGTGAATTTGGGTAGTTGCTTGAGGTAACCATCCACCAGGAGGGCGTTGAGGGGCTGAGGTAATACAAGGGGAGCATACCTAGCGTCTATAATAGCTTCCATTCTGGTCATTGGGGGATTAGCACCAACCATAGGAATATTAGGTGGTGGAGAAATTGGAGGAGAAGGAGTTCGCGAAGGGGCTGCGGGAAATGAGAGTGGGTTTGAGGAGAAGGCTAACGAGCTCAAGTCAACAGGTTCTCCTCCTGGTGCAAGAGTGGGGAAATATTCTGTGGTCGCGGGTCTGCACCGATAAACAACTTCAAAGGAGGGGGGAGTGACAAGTATTTCTCCCTCTAGTCCCAGACTAGGAGGGGAAAACTCAACAGGAACACTCCCAAAATTCAGGAAACGGGAAACCTCTGAAGGAGGTCTATCAAGAAACTGAGGAGGAGAAAAATGATTTCTTACAAAAGGAAAAGGCGAATTACCTGTTTCGGTGGTGGAAGCTTCTTTTTCAGGGGCCTTTCCCTTTCTGAGAACCACCTTCGGATCAGTTACAGGTGTAGCTAGAGGCAGTTGTGGATGTGACCGCATATGTCTTCCTCTGGAAGCCACAATTAAAACAACGGGTTCGCTCCAGTGGAGTCGTCACAGTGGAGTCTCCAGGTGCATAGTAGCAATCTCAATAGTTCTGATATCTGATGCACCTTCAGAATCAGCTAATCGTTGTCATTCTGCCCAAGGAAAATCTTCAACTTCGTCCCCGGCAACGACGCCAGAAATGTTGGCGACGGAAGTCACTCCTGGATTGCTAGCAGGAGTAGAGCCTGACGCCCATCAGTTTTATGTCACAGTTGTTCATAGATGGGTGATCGAATGGAAGGAAACTCAAAACGATAACATTCCAATTCTGAAACTAGGCCAGGTATGCATGAGCAAGTGAGGTCTTGCGTAAACTTCAGACAGTGAGCTGTAATAAAGGGTGAACAGGCGGAAGACTTATACGGGAAGAGTGACAAGGTCTGTTACGAACAACAAGTTCCTAACAGACTATAGAAGAAGGCATCCAAACGCAAGGTCTTCTTTCACTTAAATACAGAAAACCAGAGAATACAATAATGCAACGATAAATCATTTATCATAACAGAACTGCAATAATTCGCACGACTCAGTCAATCACAAACTCTCTAAGCATGAGACGAAAATAATATGGAGCAATAAAAACTGTCTGTCATAAAACAAGATATCTCATATACAGATGCATAAGTTGAAAGCTAGAATAGCTGTTAAAACATTACAGTAGGGAGCTCTGATCAACCTTCGATACCTAGAAAAATACAACGACCGAGTTTATATACTTAGATAAAATTGCCTCACAGAAGCACGAGCAACTATCTGAAGCTGGGTGTCCCTTCAGCCAAAATCGGGTGGGCTTTCTCTGCCAGACGCTTTCTTAACTGCGCCTGGCTCCTGCAGGGGAAGTAGTTGGGCCAGTAAATGTTGAGATAGCATGTGAAGGACTCCTCCGGCTCGTCGAGAACTCGGCAAGGCTTTTCTGAAAAGATGGGTACACAGGACCTTCTTGAGCAGACCATTCACCAGGCCCTCCATACTTCTCACTTAATGACTGAGGAGAGGTTTCAACTACCCCTCCTTACCCTTCATTTACTCCAAGCGAGAAACAGTATTGAGATCAAACCGAACTGGCATCTGAGGAACACAATGATCCTTTCTGCAACCAAACTGGGTGCTTTGGCCCTTCGCGCAATTCTTTCCATCACCCTCCGAGTGACCACGGGCCGTGACCCTGTACCTATCTTCAAAGGCACTTTCGTCGTTTCGTGCTTCATGGATGGGAGGAAGCTGCTCCTCATGCTTCAAAGTTGCGAGGGGTAAGGAAGCGAGGAGCCCCGATCGCGCACCACATGTCTTTATGGATGGACAGTTCATATCACCTCGACAAGACTGTGGGCCTGAGTCCTGGATGCCCTCGGCACTTCGTGACTCGCGGCTGGAAGAGGCTGGTCCTTGATCATAAAAGTTGCGAGGAGTGAGGAGGTGAGGAGCCTAATCGCGCACCACGTGTTCCTCTTCGATGGACGACTGAGATCTTCTCAGCGGTACCATGGGCCTATCACTAAAAACTCTTTTTACTTCGTGATTTGCGAGTTCGCGGGTCGAAGACCCTTGGCTCCCCGAGATAGAGATATGAACCGGGCGCCTCCCTAGTCAACACTCTTCACATGTAACCATCACCTAGGGCCCAAGCATTAACGCCTCTTGCAACTCGTGGCTTCGCGAGTTGGAGTATCAAACTTTGGCATCCTTCCCTCGCGAAGTCCCGAGACGCGATGGTCAGCGCAGGTTGACCCCTTCCAGGAACTTTTGTAACTCACGATCTCGCGCAACCAAAAGACATGGTCTGCCCTTCAAATTCATGCACTCTGAGTTCGAAAAACACTGCTGCACTTATACCTACCTCGATTGACGCCCTTTGAAAATAACTTTGCACTATACTTGGCGTGACTCGGTTAATCCGCGATTTCCCATCAACTGTTGTTCTGCTCTGTTGTTGGTTCTTTTCCACTGAAGGATGCAATGCCTGCTCACTTGATTTTCTACTTGAAAAAAAACAGGGGTTCTCCTGTGCTGCGCTTAAGCATTTCGTGCAACTTGCAGATCCAAATGCTCTTGAACCCACGACAAGAATTATCGCTAACAGAGCTTCTTTGTGGTATGCCTATTTTTCTCTTGTTCTTCGTTCTATTGTCTACCTATGCATGCTCGTGTGTGTTATCCTATGTCTGGTGGTGTTTTTATGTTGTTCTTCTTGGGATCCTTGTGGAATTCCTGCAGATGCAATTTGTATCCATAGTTCCCATTCTAAAAAGGGGTAAGCCCATGATGTCCTACTATAAGGTCATTCAATTAGCCCTTTCCTTCTTCAAAGACCATCTGTCAACAATCATTAACTACTCCAACCACCTATGTGACTTGTTTTACTGGTCACATGGCTCCATACAGATCTGGTACGCTAGTAGGTGTTTATCCAAGCTTGCAATCATAATCTAGGTTGTTAAATAAGCTTCCTGTTTTCTTTACAAAACATCCCAATTCCCCCTTACCATGTCACTCAATCAATTCCCTTCTTCATCAATTCGCATTTGCGTTTCATGGACAGTAATTTCAAGGGTTTTCCCTCTTAGTCAATGGTTTGACGTTTTCATTAAATCAAAACATAATTACATGCTTCATAAACATAATTATACGAAGTCTTAAGAATAATTATAGTCTTGGGGGAAAATAGGGTGTTACAAAATTCGTGGCTTCAATACGTGATTTCCATAGTCGAATTTGGCTGAGAAGTTTGGTGATCAACGACCTGGATTATTTCGTCCCTAAAAATCAATGACCAAGATCCAATTGTAGAGTCCTAAGTGTGGGTTCCTAACAGTCTATCATAATTCAGTTTCAGACAAAACCTGTAGTAGGTAAAAATGTCATTCCAAAAAAAAGGTCCGAAGGAATGAGCACGAATGAACAAGGAATTTTCATTTTATCAAGGGTCAATCCAAGCCGTCTATCATAAATCATGATTTCAGAAAAATATTGGAGTAGGACATACATTTAAAGTCAGAAGGGAGTAACTCATGGAAGAATCCCGAAAGAACAAGAGTCCTCCGATCAAATTGGAGTTGTTCTCAATTGTTGGATCCATGGGAAATGTTTTGGGAGAATCCGTTCAGGAAATACGGGGGTAACTTCTCATTTTGTTGAAGTCAGTCCAACCAAGTTAACGGGTGTAAAACTTGGGAACTCGAGATCATTTTGGTCATTGGTCGACATGATTGTTGACTATCTAATCTATCAGACGAGAATGTTTTCTCAGGGGACGAGGGTGGAAGAGTATGCCATGTCAACTTTCCACGTCAGCATGCCATGTCAGAGGACATGTCAACAAGGGTTGGTGAATCAAAGAGTGCCATGTAGCAGTCGAGTAGAGGTGGGATTCACTGCGGTTTTCAAACTTTAGGTTTTGGAGAGAGCCATGGGGGCAATAAGTTTTACCTTCTGATGGATTTTTTTCAAAATAACAAGTATCAAAGGACAAAGGCATATTCACCTTTCTACAAACAAAGCACTCTTTACAAGCCTGAGAACAGAGCTCAAAGTAAAATTTCTGCACAATATCTGCATTGGTAAAGCAAGTAGGCTATAAGTCCCTCATTTATGGATCAAATCATATTAGAGAAGTTGCATCCTTGACCATGAAAATTGTCATAAATTTGAATAGAAAATTTCATACCTTAGCATGGGTAAATAAAACAAAGAGAAGTTGGAAGATTTAAGGGCCAACAATGCTCATCTTTGAGAAGAGAGAAAACACTTGAAGGAGCAAGTCCAAATGTTCAACCAGAGGATGGAAGATATGGAGAATAACCTTGAGACCTCTACCAAACTGTTTCCATTGTTAAAGAAGAAGTTTTAAGAATGACAAGACCCCCTCACTACTGTAATGGAATATTAGGACAAGCATAGAATAGAGCTTGTACACTTGGGAGATAAGGTCATTTGGTTGGATAGTTGACAAGAGGATAGGTTCATGTAGATGATGGCTCATTTGCAACAAGAGTTGGAAAAGAAGGAGGAGGCCTTAGAAAGGCTTCGAGAAACTATCCTAGAGCACTAAAAAGCAAGGAAAACTTCCATTTCCACTTCCCAAGACAACACCATGACCGAGACCACCCTGGTAAGCTCACATTTCGTAGACATTTCTATAGAGAAGTTTGGTGGATTTGGATAGCATATTAGAGGCACTGGTTCCAAGCTATTGTCGAAGATGCTATATGATGGACATGGGATATGCAACATAAGTCAAGGATTCCTAAGATCCATTGTAGCTACAGAGAGGGCCAAGCACGAAATCCTAGGATTTGAAGGAAGAGTGGAAAATTCCATGACCATGAATACCACATTTTGTGAAGGCTAAATACATGTCGAACTTGGCCTACTCATCAAAAGAGAGAGAAAAAATACATGAAGGTGGAAAACCACTACCACCTCAAGCTTCTTGTGATATATTCCAAAAGGGAATCAATGAATAAAGTGCAAGGACTCAACTTGCACCATCACTAAGAAAAAGAGACAAGAAAAACAACCGAGGAAAGAAGGAGAAGAAGAATAAGACCAAGAGATCTTCATCAAACAAGACCATATCTTATTTTTCATTACTACAAGAGGAGATGACATAATGTTACCAACTATTGGTACATAGAGACATGCTCATTCTGTGGAAAGAAGGGCCATCATTAAGTATCCTACTAGGAGAAACAAGCCACATGCCTCAAGCCAAATTTTTTTTAGAGGAAGAATAGAAAAAATAATTCTCCAATCCAATAATGAACTCAAACACACATGGAGAGGAGAAGTGTGTTAGCCAAGACTTGTAGCAACAAAATGAAATTTTTCCATCATTACAATTTGATTCAAGAATGGGAGGCAAAGTGTTGGAAACTTCACCTAGAGATTCACCCTAGAAACTGCACATCCAAGAGGAGAGTCTGGAAAGTGAATCCTAAAAAATATGGAGAGTTGCCTGCATCTCCAATTCAAAGAAAATAAGTTGTCCAAGGAGAGATAGCATCATAGAAGATCTATATCACCATCGAAGAGGATAGTGGGTGGATGAAAACCACCAAGGAAACCCCATTCCATTTCTACCTACAATATTCCAAAATAAGTTTTCCTTCTTGAATATGTGCCAAAGATTGATGCATGAGGGTCAATGACCTTGGAGGGAGGAGTTCTTGAGAAATCTATGGCATTCTTGCAAGCATGTGCATGAAATACAAAGTGATTTCCATACCAAGACGCAATTGATCATAGCAAGAGAAGGCAGGCCCCACTTCCTTTTAAGGGATTGAAATGTGATGACATAGCTTGTTGGGGTCACACCGAACATAGACTAGCATTCAACTTGGCTTCATTGGATGCTAATATGGATTTTTTCCAAGATTGAGAGGGATATGGGAATGGATGTTGAGTCCATAGTTTGGTTATGGATATTTCTCATAAATGAGAGTCAATAATGAGACTTTTGTATTGCAGGAACAAGTGAAACAACAAATAGATCCATAGCCATAGATAGGGACCAGAGCCACTAGCCATAGCTAGAGCTAGAGTCAGAGCTATAGTTAGGATCTAGAGTCAGAGCCACGTTCCAGAAGTAGATAGAAGGCACATTGATATGATTAGTTTCCTCCAAGATTTTGGAACCCAAAATTCCTGTCAATGGGGAGGTGTGATCCAAAATGGATCCAAACTAACAACTAGGTGTAAGACTCAGTACCTACAATGCAATTCAACAATTAATGAAAGTAGAGAAAACTATGTAAATCAAGTAAATACAAATGTTTAATGGGGAATGAGAAATCAATAAAATAAATACGAGAGAAGCATGAGGAAAGGAAAATAAAGGGGAATGGCTATTGGTCTTCCCCTTAACCCCCATCTCTCCCTATTTTTTCCTTCACTCCCATTCTTAGTGGGTCTTTTGGATAAGGAGAGGAAGCACTAAGAGCATGAACAACATTGTAACCAAAGATTTGTCGAAATGAAATAGACTGAGCTACTATTTGAAGTTGGTTTTCCCAATTGGGTTTCCAAGGTAAAATTCACGGGTTCAATGTGATTGATTGTTGTGTTTGATGCTATTTTCCTTCATCTTAAGTTAAATTTCTTCATGGTTATGTAATGGTGTAAGAGATAATCCTTTGTGTGCAAATAAAGGACTCCAACAACTCCAAAATTTCAACCATCCAATTCCTTTCAAAGTCTGAGATTGATGGTTGGTAAAATTCGTCTATTGCAAATATTCAAGAATTTTCTAAATCTATATTTTCATAGTTGTTAGTTTATTCTCTCATCTGGAGGACGTTCTCTCTCCTTGAGTCATTTTTCTCATTACCTGGACCATTTTCTCTTTGCTTGGAATGAGTCTACATTCCCTTGGGAATTTTACTTTGTGCTTGGGTGATTTCACAACCCCCTAGGTGTTTTACTTTGTTCCTGGGTGAGTTCACATCCCCCTGGGTGTTTTATTCCATGCATAGACATTTTCACATCCCCCTGGATGTTTTATCTTGTTCCTGAATGTTTTCACTTCCCCCTGGGTATTTTACTTTAGGTTTGGATGATTTCATGCCCCCCCCGGTGATTTAATCTCTACCTGGATGACTTCACATATCTCCTTAAGAAATTTTTCATTGCTAGTTGAATAACCCTTTGTTGGTCGTTTTCACTACTTTGTTGAGCCTTTTTCTGAGAGGAATTTTGTGGATACATGTAAGACATTATTTTTCACATTTTAGAAAGGTCTTTTTGAGAAACGATACATATGTAGAAGTTCCACTTGTATAAAAGGATGAGAGGGGTATGAAGTTCATTATTTTTTTAATGTTTCCTTTACAATTTTGGGAAAACAACCTTGGATATAGCAACAAGCATGTTGAAACAATTAATAGTGGAATATGTTTCAGAAGAAAATATGGTTTTCTCTTTACTAATAGGAAATTGGGTGGATCCAAAAACGAAACTCGTTAAAAATTCTACATCTAAAATCAACATTGGGAAGCATGATATTTATTTTCAATTTCAAGAGTGGTTTCTTCTTCATTCCTTAACTTGTTGTTTTGGCCTCATCACCCAAGGCATTGTCCAGGATGAGCATTTCATATGTATGCTATAGACAACTCTCAGTCCAATTCAAGTTAAAATGGAATGGATAGGAGTAATGTGCACATAAAGTGTAAGTGTTGTGAGAGAAAATTCAAATAATAGAATTTATAATCAACCATGAGATATGAGGTGTTAACTTGAATCACCATTTAAGTGGCATTGCAAGTGGTCAAGCTTGCATTTGTTTTTTTTACTTTATCTTGGCAATTCTAATTCGAACATATATCTATGTGGTGAATGGATTGGTTTGAATTTTATGTTTTGCATATTAAAGGGGCATAATAGCATATCAATTCAACCGACACAAGAGGTTGTAACTTGGTTGGATTGGCTTCAACACCATAAGTAAACTAACCAAGCAGCCTAACAGTAAACTAAAACTAAAGATATAAATCACTAAGGGGACATAGGATTTATATTTCATTGTTATCTAATTTCTTGTGTGTAGGTTACACAAAGAAGGAGCTAACCAATCATTTGAAGCAAAGGTTGGATAAAGCACATAAACCTTGCAGTCATCAAAAAAATAAAAAAAAACAAAAATGATTGAAATCTTTGTACAAGGCAGAGGAAAGAGGCCTAGTGACCTTTTTAAAACACAACACTTTGTACAAAGATGAGAACAAGCCTAGAGTAAACTTTCCACATAGTATCAGTGTTGTTGAAATGCGTGGGATATAAGTCCCTTGCTTATGGATCAAATATACAAATTATATGATAAGAGATATAACTATGATCTATTGCACATGTTTCAAAATATCATGAGAAGCCACATTGTGATTTCCTATTTTCAATGCAATATAAAAGTTGTATTAGAAAAACATAGTCAATTCAATATCACGAGTCTACACTTACCTTTATATTCAAGTGTTTTCTTCGATAATGCACAATCTTCAATTTTTTAAATGAAACCAATTATATTGCACAATAAAATGTAACACATAATGTGAACGTGATTAATATTTATTATTTTTAGTAAAAATATATATAAATGATAATATCTTTGTATCCCATAATAAAATGTATTTCGATTATAATATAATTATTATTGTAATTATCATGATCATATAACTAATATATGTTCTTTTTTTTTAAATAAACAATATGCAATCCATTAATAATGATATGGTTGATGCATATCCTTCAATATGCAAGTGATTAATGATATAGTTGATGCTAATCCTTCAAAACATTTTGGATTTGAGATGGTTGGTCATGACTCACTTATTAATTTAGACCAAATAGAAATATTTAATGAAAAATATAATTCCATGTTATAATGAAAAATATATTACATGTTTTTGAGTACATATTTTAAAAGATGTATATTTATAATGGATATGACTATTTCTTATTTTTATTATTGTGCTGAAAGGTACTTTCTACAATCCAGTATGAGGGAGACGTGTAATTATGTAACACCCTGTTTTCCCCTGGCTTGTAATAAGAATTATGACTTAATGCTACTGTGAGATACAACCTGGATATTTGATACTGTACATATAAACAAAATTTGTTTTTATTTAATAAAATAAGGCCAAGCAACTAACTGAGGTGTGGAATGAAGGTACTAGCCATGGTACCACGAGTGGGAACTTGTGAGGGGGAATTGGGAACTACCCTGTTTACCCAAAGACTTAACCTTCACCCATGAAATCCTTAGTTCCTAAATTTGTTGGAAGTATTTTACCTTCCTTTGTTCAAAAGAATTAATCAAAAAGGACCTGGTGGTTGAGTAGTTAAGTCTGCCTTCAAGAAGGTGTAGGGAAAACGGTTGGATAAGTTGAAGCTGTCAACTAGAAGTACCACATAAGTGCCTCTTTGATTTTGGAGTTTGAATTCCAGAAGCTTCTGACAGAATCAAGTAATCGAAAACCCGAGGAGGGGGAGAATGTCCTGGACATAGAGATAAAGAGAGACAAAGAAGGGAGGTGCATGAGGGTAGTGCACAAGTGCGCGAGAGCAGAGTGAATATTTTTTGAGGAAAATAGGAAGCTTACCTAATGAACTTGTGGTCGAATTGGATCAACAAAAAATACTCGGACCCAAAATGGAACATCCCTATTATAATCCCCACTTCAATTAATATATAATGTAGATACGAATGTGGCCATGGCCAAGCGATGTATATGCAAAATGTATTTTCTGATTTTTAATAAATAAAATGTGATGCCAATTGTTGGGGGATATGGAAAGAGATGGAGAATAAGTTTTTCATGAGAGAAGTGAGTGTCTAATAAGGGTCCAAGGGGGGGAATTATTTATCAGTTTTAATTTAACCCACTTTCCTGAATTTTATTATCATTGGGGATAACCTTCTATTTTATGTTTGAGTGTACAAGAGCCCGATCATTAAATTCATGTAAGAGGGTGGGTGTGAGATTCACATCCCATATTTATTGGAAACATGGGGTTGAGTACAATCAATTTGGGAAATAGTGTGAGTCAAATTGTCTTGGCGAAAAGAGAGTAAATTTGTATGTGAAGTTATAGGAAATTTTACAGGTATGTTTTGGGTATGAACAAGAAGTAGAAATCAAGGAAAAATAGCAGTAGAGCTAGAGCAAGAAGGTTGGGTGAATTCTGGAGTGTTTTGGAGCTAAATGCTGAAGAGACAGGTTGTCAAGCCTGAAGAGTAAACTCCTGGGTGAGTTTCACTATAACAACAAGTGTTTGTTGATGTTTTTATTGGTAGTTTTCCTAGCAGTGAGTTCCCTTGAGTTCCTAGTAGTGATATTCTTAATTACCTATGCCAGAGAGACCCTGATAAATGAATGGGTTGATTGATGGACTAAGAGAAGTGAAGGTGTACATTCCTTAGGCTGGGAAGGTCAAGAGGAAGAGAGTTGGTGAAAATTTGGGATAGCTATAGGATAATACTAGTGGGTTGTGGGATATTCAACTGTGAGTGGACTGTGAGAGGCACCCTTATTTTGTGGATTCCTAGCCCCAACTCGAGGGTGAATTGCTATTGATATTTGGAAAAAAAATTCTATGGTTGGGTGGAACGTCCTTCCCAAGCAACTGATTACACAACTATTTTAAAAATATAAGTGTTTATCGGTTTACTGAGTTAAATTATGAGTTTAGTTGTTGTGCATTTTACTCTGTGAATGAGAATAATTTATATGTTGTTGTAGATTATTTATTAGTTGCATTCATGTTCATTTATAATTATGTAGATACATTTATTTATGGGTATCATAAACTTGTTAAATTTGTGTATAATTCATAGTTGGTAATCTACAGGAAATTGGTCAGCAGAAAATTTTCAATTTTTATGTGTATTCCATGTAGTAATGTTCCTCAATTAAGTTGGAGGAAATTACAGATTGGTATCAAATCTAAATATTCAACATTGATCTTGTATGGGCCAAGAGCTAGTGAAAAATTGGCGGATTTTCACTATTGCAAAGTTTCAACGTGAAGGATTTGGGGAAAATTTTAGAACTAGAGTGAAATCCCCAATTTTATGGACATATTTGAATTTAGTTTTTCTTCAGAATAGTTGAAGAAGAAATTTGTAGCACACTTGACCCCCTAATCCTCACTTAGGCTGATGGAGTGTCCAAATTTCTCTTCTTCCAAGCCCTTCATCTCTTTCAATAAGCCTCACATATGGATTCAACTTTCCTACAATTTCCAATGACTATATCCATGCTCAAAACTGAGCTCTAGGTCCAAAGATACAACCTCCAAAATATTCCCAGACTCTCTTGGCCTAAATCCACCTCACTTCCACATGGAATCTATGTGGCACCTTGTTACTTGTTCCATTTGACGTGGTACTGATGTGGCACCTGCCTAACTCACATTTTTGATATTTCTATCCATATAAGCCTAACATCATCACCAGGCTTCACTCCTATGGAGTGCTAAACATTCAACCATAAATGCTCTGATGACAACCCACCTATCGGGCCCCTCCTATATCCAACGGTTCTTGGAATGAGCATCCAATGACTCTAATCCCTAAGCCAACCTTATTCATCATTGGGGTTCTCCTCCCATGGAGTTATCAATACCCTAACCCAAGTTCTGACGATGATCACTCATATTAAACTGGCCTTAATCCAACGACTTTCAGGACTTGAATTCAATGAATCTGAACGTATCGATGTTTCAAACTTGTACAATGGTTAATACCCATTCCTTAAAATATCCTTATGTGGTTATGTGGGTTCTACGACAGATCAATGATTGTATTTATTTTCTCATCTACCCACCGATCAATGACTAACATCGATCCTATAACCTTCATCATCATTGGAGATTTGGAGTCTACACCCCAAACTTACCAACTTCCCACTCCCAATGATGATATTCTCAGGATCAAAGGCTGTCATTATGCCTTAATAAATCACCGATCAATGACTAATGTCAAATCCTTAATCCCCCTTTTTTTTTCCAGTTCATCCTTTAGACCTCTCTTTGGGTCTCTACTAGCCACCCTCTGATGAATGACTATGAGATACCATCATCTAGGTCCGAAGATCTAGTTTGGAGTCGAATATCTAAGGGATTCAAGACCTTCCAGGACCACTCTAGTCCCTCCAACCACTCAATAGGTGACACTTGTCACCCAAAAAAACATGTTGGTTTCCACATTAGCATGCCACATCAATCATGACGTTATCATCCCCTTTATCATTTATAGCGGTCCTTCAAAAATCTACAGTGGAGATCAACTCTCGCCTATATGAAAATCAACAAATCTCATGAAACTACAACCTTCCATACCTCGACGATGATGTGTTTGGTATCAATAGTCCATATCTTTTCGATGTTACTCCCAACAAATCAATGGTCCTCGTCTCGTCTCAAGAGTTTCGTCGTCGTCGTCGTCGAAACTCATCATTCCAACTCTTGGGATATTTTAAGGACTCGTCCTCACAATGAAGATACCTTCAAACATAAGGTTGAGATCTATTTATCCAGATGAATAAATGACCACAAACTTTCCTGACTTAACATGGGTTTTATTCATTAATCAACACCCGTCTTGGGGACTTAGACAATTTTAGGGTTTTATCAAGGAGTCTGTCGAGTTTCCAAGAGTTAGGAAACCACTCAAAGAACTTCATCAACCTTCCTACTCATCAGAGGAAAGATTCTTCCATATATTGCAAGATTTCCTCAAAGGCTATAAGGTTCACAGGGACTAAAACAATCCATACTTATTCATTTTCACAATTTAACAAATCCATTAAAAGTCATGACAACACATTCCACTTTCTCAGGAATTCAATTCATTGATTATAAAAAATTGCATTTCCATAAAAAAAAAAAGTTATTTACACACACACACACACACATCGTTCATGTGCAATTTAACAATGCAAGTCAAACACTTATCTGATAAGGAAATAACCAACACTAATTCACTAAGAGAGGATTCCTTTCCTCCCAACCTTAGGCCATACTGTAGAGTGCCTTCTTACAATATGCCACCCTTGTGCCAAGCCATGATACCATAGGGGGAAATTGATTTAGTTGGGTTCCAAAATTACGGTGATCTAGGAAGGTTACTCTCCTTCTTCCTCTGACAACAACATAAGTTTCCCCCTTCCCACTGAGCTCAGGGTCTCTATAGGTTTATCAAGTGGTTTATCAACTGAACTTCCTCTGCACAAGGGATTCCCTTCTCTGCTAAACAATACCTCAACAACCTCCACTTACTAGTGTCAATTTATGTCCAATAAGAACCAAGTTGTATCCCACTATTTCTCCATCTCGGGATTTGAGTCTTCTTTGTTCAGGGTGATCATCAATAACTCAAAAAATATTCCTATTTTCCTCAATGGAATCTCTCCATTTTCTTCTCTTCTTGGATCTATGCTCATGAACACCTATGTTCACTACACCATTTCTTAATGATTCTGCTACTCACTCATTATTTCTCGATTCAACTCTCCTCGAGCTTCTTTGTACTATGCCTATTTTTCTCTCATTCTTCATTCTGTTGTATACCTATGAATCCTCATGTGTGTTCTCCTATGTCTGGTGGTGTTTTTCTGTCATTCTTCTTGGGATCCTTGTGGAATTCCTGCAGATGCAATTTGTATCCGTAGTTACCATTCTAAAAAGGGGTAAGTCCATGATGTCCTACTATTAGGTCATTCAATTGGCCCTTTCCTTCTTCAAAGACCATCTGTCAACAATCATTATCTGCTCCAACCACCTATGTGACTT
The DNA here is from genome assembly GCA_009831015.1 of Picea engelmannii. Classification (NCBI taxonomy): domain Eukaryota; kingdom Viridiplantae; phylum Streptophyta; class Pinopsida; order Pinales; family Pinaceae; genus Picea; species Picea engelmannii. Next base: position 498,322 of record ML778509.1, on the reverse strand, counting down.
GTTTTACAAGTCACGTGGCTCCATAAGATCTGGTATGCTAGTAGGTGTTTATACATGCTTGCAATCATAAGCTAGCTTGTTAAATAAGCTTCCTATTTTCTTCACAAAACGCCCTAGTTCTCACTTATGGAGTCACTCAATCAATACCCGTCTTCATCAATTCGCATTTGCGTATCATGGCCATTAATTTCAAGGTTGTTCCCTCTCAGTCAATGGTTTCGTGTTTTCATTAAATCAAAACATAATTACATTCTTCATAAACATAATTATATGAAGTCTTAAGCATAATTATAGTCTTGGGGGAAAATAGGGTGTTACAAAATTCGTGGCGTCAATACGCAATTTGTATAGTCGAATTTGGCTGAGAAGTTTGGTGACCGACAACCTGGATTATTTCGTCCCTAAGAATCAATGACCAATATCCAATTGTAGAGTCCGAAGCGTGGGTTCCTGACAGTCTACCAGAATTCAGTTTCAGACAAAATCTGTAGTAGGTAAAAATGCCATTCCAAAAAAAAGGTCCGAAGGAACGAGCACGAATGAACAAGGAATTTTCATTGTATCAAGGGTCAATCCTAGTCGTTTATCATAAATCATGTTTTCAGAAAAATGTTGGAGTAGGGCATACATTTAAAGTCAGAAGGGAGTAACTGATGGCATAATCCTGAAAGAACAAGAGCCATCAGATCAAATTGGAGTTATTGTCAATTGTTGGATCCATGGGAAATCTTTTGGGAGAATCCGCTCAGAAAGTACGGGGGTAACTTCTCATTTTGTTGAAGTCATTCCAACCAAGTTAAGGGGTTCAAAACTTGGGAACTCGAGATCATTGTGGTCATTGGTCGACATGATTGTTGACTATCTAATCTATCAGACGAGAATGTTTTATCAGGGGATGAGGGTGGAAGAGTATGCCATGTCAACTTTCCATGTCATGATGTCATGTCAAAGGACATGTCCACAAGGGTTGTTGAATCAAAGAGTGTCATGTAGAAGTCGAGTACATGTGGGATTCACTGTGGTTTTCAAACTTCAGGTTTTGGAGGGATCCATGGGGGCAATAAGTTTTACCTTTCGATGGATTTTCTTAAAAAGAACGAGGATCATCAATCATGGTTGATATAAGTCATCAAATTGTGCAGAAAGGAGTGATTCCAAGGGGTCTTTGAGAGGATGGTTTTCGAAAAGAATGGTCTCTAATGGATTTTAGAAGAGGAAGTTCTGATGGGAAACATTCGAAGGGGTGAGTCCGACAGTGTTCATACTGCATATTTTTGAAGGATCCATATGCCAAGCGAAGTGAAGTTATGATGGGAAGAACCCGAGAGGGAAGAGCCTGATAAGCATGTAGGAGGTTTGACCGAGGACCAAGGAGGACGTTTATGGATGATGACAAGGTCGAATCGAAGGATGACACACAAAATTAATAGGCACATGCCATGGCATGCCAACTAAATATTTTAGGTCCATACAAAATCTTATTTGAGGATTTGTTACATCAATTAATTAATGATTTTCCATGAAAAGTTTTAGTTTTTGATGATCTTCATCTTGTAGAGCGATTTTAAGGGCCTAAAAGACATTTTTAGGCTATCAAAAACATGAGAGTAGGGTGTACCCTTGGTATACCATGTATTTGTATATTAAATAAAATAAATCAGAGAGGGATTTCCAATGATCTATCCCGGATGAAAAACAAAGCTCGCATAAGAAAGTTACAGCTGAAACAGTTAAGGGTATAATTTTGACACCAATTTACTTCCATAGGGCATAAGTCCTTGCTCATAACTCTGTTTTGGGCACAAGAGTAGTATATAAAAATATTATGAACCATAGAATTCATCCATAGACCCATATTTGGAATTTGGGTACATAAAATGTATAAGAAGAAAAATAAGACACCTGTAGCATACAAGGATAAATGAGAAAATAGTCAAAACTTCCATAGATAATAACTTTAATCCCGAAGCTCAGATTTAGGAAAAAAAATGGTTGTTGGAAAGGTGTCGAAGAGGAGAAGAGATATATCAATCCAAAAAATTAATTTGAGTAGTAAATTTTGAATTCAACTTAAAAGAAGATGACTGGTTTCCATTAAAGAGAAAAAACATTTATGCATACTTTTTCTAAAATTATGTATGCATGTATTTTATCTAACAAAAAATGATTTTCATGCACATTGTCTTGCAAAATTTAGAGGTACAGGAAGGCAATTTGGTTCCTGTATGAGAACTATAGTCATGGAGGATTCCCAAGGGTCCTAGAGTGATGAAGAGGAATTTAGAGGGCTACATGTAAGCATGGGAAATGATGAGATAGAGTCCAATGGAAGAAGAGACATGTATGAGCTTGCAGAGAGAAATGTAGAGATATAGGGAATATAATGAGAAGATCATGAAATCCTAGGAAGAGATACTACATATCCTGAATATGCTTCATAGGCAGGCCAATAAAGACTCTGGCACAAAGAAAGCAACTAGTGCCAAACAAGTGACAACATCAAGATCCCATAACATAAGGGATGTTCATGGGAAGGACAAGAATTCAAGGAGTATGAGAAGGTTGCATCATTACTAGAGAAATACACTAGGATATCTCATGCAAGTTCAGGGCCATGAAGCATCCCAAGTGTGTCTCTTGTCCATAGGCAGATGAGAAGGCCCGAGTCAGACATTTTTCAAGGTGAGTTAGGAGAATAAAGCCACCAAATTTAAATGGTGAGAATAGGAAGGAGAGAAGAGGTCGAGGCCTAGCTATTGAAATTGAAGAAATATTTCTAGATGCATGACTATCCCTCCAAGGTAGAAACATGAATTGCAAGCTACCACTTGCAAGGAAATACAACTGTGTGGTGGGATCAACTTAAGAAATCCAAACACCTTGATGAGAAGAAGGTCTCATGGAGGTAGTTCAAAGAATATTTCCAAGATAAATATTTGTCAGAGCATTAATATGAAAGAAATATGAAATATTTCTTTGAACTCAAGTTGGGAAACATGACAATGGATGAATATGAGAAGAGATTCTTTTAATTGTTGAAGTATGTGGACTTCATAAAGGATGAGAAGGTCAAAATCCAAATGTTTATGAGTGGGTTACACTATTTCTAGAATGAAAAGATACAGTATGATAACCCAAAGACTTTGGAGGAGCCCATAAGCAAAGCAAAGAATATTTATGAGTATAGAAGAGGGAGGCCAATATTCTAAAGAGATTGGAATGACAATATGAAAGGTAAAATGAAGCAAAGGCATAAATTTTTTAAGTCACCATTTTTCAAGAACAATTCACAAGAAAATCAACAAGGACAACCAACCTAAAATGAGCTGAGGATGGCATATTTATTTGGGAAAATTCCAAGGAAGTAACATGTAAAATGTTTGGGATGTGAGGGAAATCACTTATAAAGGGACTTCCCTCAAAAAGGATAAATAATGAGGAATTTCCACAACATTCAGAAGGCTGAAACAATTGAAGATATGGGAGGAAGCCTGCCAAGGATTTATGCAGCCTTGGAAAACAAGAAAGTAGAGTGTAATACCCCTATTTCTCTCAGTATGTAATTGATCATGTTTAATGATTTACATACCATGGAATC
>ML778509.1:442037-489219 GCA_009831015.1 Picea engelmannii | reverse complement strand
ATAAAATATCCGAATCCGATGCAATATAAATCCTCTAAGAAACCCATGTTCTTTCTAGGAAGACGATTTCTTTGGGATCCCTTCCTATTTCAAGAAGAGTGCCTTGTGTTTTCACGCCGAGAATTTTTCACAAATGAAGAAATACATACCATGTAATTGTATTATTGTTTAATTGTGAGTGTTAACACCCGACTATGGTGGTGAAGCCTTGACTGTGCTAGCCATGATACCACTAGAGGAAAGAATGAGGGAGAGTGTATTGAGGGGGTTCATTATGCTAAGATGACCCAAAATCCCCTTGATGAGATATTTAATTTGGAAAATAATAAGTTATTTCCATTTCCTAGTTTCAAGACAAATCAGTTAATGAGAGGGGGATGGTAGTTGAAAAACCAACCACCCTCAATGAATAAGAGTATGGAATATTTGGCTAAGGAAACATAAACTATTAGCTAGAATTTCCAAATAGTATTGTTTCCTGCAGCCAGAGATTGACCCCATGGGTTCCTTATGACAAAAGGAAGAGGACAGGTCGAGAACCTTCCCAATAAATTACGTGCAAGATATGCACGAGGAGAGAGTGAGGGGATTCTAAGCCTTTGGATCTGACGAACCTGGAAAGGGGATCAAAGCCAAAGACTTATAGAAAAATAATGATGCGAGAAAATGTGAAGGGGGAGTGCAGAGAATTCCCTAGTGGTATCATGGCTTTGCATGGGGGTGGCCTCTTGTCAAAGTGATAGAGCACGTAGAGCCTATGGTTGGGTGGAAAGGTGAACTCCCACAATCAATTGGCTAACTGGAATTTGTAACAGATGAGTATTTCCTTTACTCTGTGTAATTTGATAAAAAACCAAATGAGTTATGTTTATAGTTGATATGAAATCTAAACGCCTGGTTAATGGTGTTCATGTTGATTTTTGTGGCAAGTTCTTGAACCTAAAGTAATGAGAAAACTGTATGGATGGTTTTATCTATGATATTTACTCGTGAATGGCTGTGCCTGTTGAAATATTGAATTCATGTGTTGCCGTAAGTATGTATGACTGAAAGGAGTCCTTGAAATACTTTGCAATTATAATACACCGTGAAGGTTGCAAGTCTCTGTATGGGGAACTTTCCAGGTATAAACTTGCTTCGAAAGGATAGTGGAAAAATTGCCCTGAATATTGAAAAGGTATTTGCATAATTGGAGAACCTTAACCCTTGTGAACCCCCTTTCTTTGAAGTAAGAGTTCAAAAGATGAAAATATTCATCCAAATCTATGAAGAGTGATTGTATTAACCCATTGGAAGTGGAGATGAAGGCCATGAAATCATGGTGAAACCATTTGGAAAAGACTTAGAATATTTCCGTGAAATTGGTTAAGGCAAAAATTAGACAGTTTTCCTGTGGAAGAATCTATGTTTGAGTTAGGAGAATCTAGAACCATTGGATTGGCATGGCGACTAGATCATGGCCCTTCGTTAGGAAATGCGTCATTGTCGAAAAATTTCAAGTACCTGGGCTTAGGTGAAGACCGACGATGATGATGGGGAACACCCCAAGACAAAATGACAATCGTCAATCTATCGAGAGTGAATCTGATGAGATCTAGACTATTGATGTCAGCGAAATTGTCATCGAGAGTGGATGGTTGGTGAAGTCAGGGTGGAGACTCTAAATTTTTGATAATGATAAATGCAGGGACATGGTGAAATGAGAGTCGTCGATCAGTATTGGGGTGAGTGATAATCTCTACCATATATTTCCTTAGGTCCTAGTTAAGTGGAAAAGGGGGAAATGATGTCACACTAAAGAGGATTACCAGTGTGGTATTTAGCATGTCCTGGGGGATGACGTGTGTTGACAAGTGATTGTTCGATGGGATGAGAATGATCTTAGTTGGGAGAAATGGCATTAGGCCTTCACTTTAGACCCCGACCGTTAGATCTCCCTACCAAAAGATCTCATCCCTTTGTTGGGGAAAACATCGTCGTCGGGGTTAGATGATTGGTAAAGTGAGTGATGACCCCTACTACTGATGATGATATGGTTGCAAGAAAGAATGAGGGCCTTTTAATTTCTATACGTAATGACGATGAGATATAGACCGTCATATCTAGATGTATCATCATTAGAGCCTAGAAAGTTGGCAAGGTCGCATGTTGGGAGAGTGTCGATGATGATAAATACTTGAGAGAGAATAAGAACCATTGATTGGTTATGGTAGAGGTGATTCCCACCATAGATTGTCTTAGGTTCCATTTAAATATCGAATGGTGATGATGACATCATGATTCTAACATGGGGCTCAAGCATGGAAACCAACATGTCTTTGGGGTGACAGGTGTCACCTGCTAAATGGTTGGAGAGACTAGAGTGGTCCAGAAAGGCCAATAGGTCCTTAGGCCTTCGATTATGATATCAAGTGTCATATCTAACTATGGTTAAATCCTATCCCTTTCTCAGAGGAGGGCGATCATAGGTCTGGAGAGAGGGCAGGAGAAATGTCCCTGACAACGAAATCATCGTCGAAGTGTTTGGGGACACATTAGGGCAGGAAGTGTCGATGATTACGAGCTCAGGGGATTAACGACAACCATCGATCTGATGGAGGTTATGATAATGATATTTGGACCGTCAGATAAAAACACATCGTCATTGAAGCATGAAAGGTTGGTGCACTTAAGTGATGGGCCCAAAGTGCTGTCGACGATGAAGGCTTGGGAAGATCTGAACTGTTGATTGGTGAGTGGATGCGGTGCAATGAAAATCATTGAAATGTCGTGGGTCCCACATGGTCATGCCAGAAGAGGATAAATGGATGATAACGATATGTTCCAACATGCAAGCCAACATGATTTTTGAGGTGACAAGTGTAACCAATGGATTAGATGAGGGAAATGTGTTATCTCCGAGGGAGGGGAGTGGAAACCCTTAGATCTAGGATTTCAATCTAGATAGTTAGATCTAGATGTAGGGAAATCTTGGATGTTTGTCACAGGAAGTCAAGTTTATACTAGAGGATCAGAAGGAGGAAAATGACAATGACAACGAGATTTAGGGGTTAATGACAACTGTTGATCGGTGAAAAAGAGAGATAAAATATTGGTCGTAGATATGTTAATAAAAGGTGGGAAGAAAGACGTTAATCCTTGGGTAGGTTAGAAGCGTCAACATGATCAGATCCATTGGAGGTCAATCCTAAGAGCTGTTAGATCTGGATCAATATCTATAGAGTGGTTGTCGTTGGAGCTGGTAGTTGGGGCGATTAATAACTCCATTGAATGGGAACCCCGACGACGATGAAGATGGGCCCAACTTGATCAAAGCCTTTGATATGAAGGGTCTGATGGTTTAAGTGGAAGGTTCCTCATCAATGACACATAGGATGACAAGAGGGATGGGAAGTGACATGGATTCCACTTGTCAGTGAGATGGCCCTTGGACCAATGAGAGCCTAATAAACTTTGGAAGGACATAAATTTTAATCCAGGACTCATATCTGAGCATACTTACTGCTTTTGAAAATCTCTTGACGAGCAAAAAATGATGGTGCCCTCGAGAAGAGGTTTTGAGATGATTGAGGAAAGGTGAAATTTTAACACCCCATTAGCCTAAGTAAGGATTAGGGGGTTGGGTGTCTTACAGAGTGGTATTAGAGAAGAGTTCAAATGCTAGGCTTGGATGGGCCAGAGGTCGGTCATGGGACTGGTATATTAAGGACAAAATGAGCTTGATAGAAACGTTTCTCTGCGTAAAAAATATGTTTATCATATGCATAAGCTCCTTAAGAAGAAGGATTGCATATTGAAAATTTGTCTTAGATTTATTGCAACAAAAGAAATATATTGTTACTTGATGGACTGATAGAATCCTTAACAGTAACAATTGATGCTTAAAGAAAATACTAAACCCGATATGTATATTTCCTCATGAGTAGAGGACCAATGGAAAGTTGTAAGTCCAGTTACTTGACTTATAATGGTTGGAAATTGTAGCTGGGATAACCTAGATAAGCTAAGAAAAAGGAATCCTTGGGACTATTGATAGTCCTCATAAAAGAATTGAAATGAATTGAACATATAAGCCAATTTATAATCTCATGGTTGTGTTAAGAATATGTATATGAAGATTTTTCTATGCATGTGAATCCAAAAGTAAGACAATTGAAGTACATACACACTATAGGCATGGGAAACATACTTGGTGTACTGTAATATGTTGTAATTCATATGGTAATGAGTGAACATGTATATAACATGAAAATATACATATTACCACTTGTGGTTGGCTGTAAGGTATGGTTTGCCGATGAACCAATTTGGTCAATAATGACCTGATGTCAACATGAGAATTAACAACATGAATGAAATGTTGATGATGTTATTTTTATTGCCTTATGAAGATAAGGCTATAATGATTATTGAAATACTGATAGAATCTGGTAAAGGAAGTGTTGGAGCATTCCAGATGACCAATGGGTCAGATTGACATCTAGAGATGGATGGTGACTACATGGGTATGAATTAATATGCTCAAGTGGCAATTAGAGGGAATGATAATAAATTATTTATTTGGTAAAGATTGGTTGAACAACAATGGTTTGAAGCATGAAAGGAAGTTGGATTTGGGCATATTTCTTCCTTGGGTAATGTTGCAATTACCCATTTAAATTATGATTTGTGCATTTCATTTATCGCAGTTGGGAAAGAGTGGTTCTTGCTGGTTGTTTCCATACAAAAGGGTAGCCTAATTATGAGTACCCTATGGGACTTATCATATGAATGGTTGTAGAATCCCAAGGAGGAACGATGTGGAAGTTGAAATGTCAATGTGTGTGGATGACATAGAAAAGGTGCGGGCATTGAGCTTGCAATGCTTATATATATATATATATATATATATATATATATTATGAGTACCCTATGGGACTTATCATATGAATGGTTGTAGAATCCCAAGGAGGAACGATGTGGAAGTTGAAATGTCAATGTGTGTGGATGACATAGAAAAGGTCCAAGCATTGAGCTTGCAATGCTTATATATATATATATATATATATATATATATATATATATATATATATATATATATATATATATATATATATATGGATTGAATGCAGTGTAAGGATGCCTATTATGAATGTAGGTAGGATCAAGTGAGCTTTAAGGAAAATGATTACTTTGTTGGATTGAATGATAATATGGATGCATGACTGACCCTGTGTTGAGGGTCCAAAAATATTGATGGAATAATAACTTGAGGTGGGTACACTCCCTTCCTCAAAATTAGCTAGTACAAAATTCGAAAGAGCAATGAGAAAGAGGTGCTCTATTGTTATTGTAGAAGACAATATGATTATGCCTTTGAAAATTATATGTAAATGATTATGAAAAATCATGAGTGAAATGATTTAAATAAATATTCATAAGAAAAATTGTAAAGTGCTCCTACGATAGACACACAACATGCTGATGCATGTGGAACATGCTAATGCATGTGGTTGAGTGCATAAAACACACTATGAATGCAACTGATAGATGCACATGTTTGAATGTGTAGTTGAAGGTATGCATGCTCATATTCCTTATGGAATATTGGGTAAACAACTAAAATGGTAAAGTTGAGGCTGAATCAAGATTGATATAATTTCAAGAAATGATGGTCATGCAACAAGGGAGTTGAATGCTGAGACAATTCCAAGTGAAGGAATTGTGGGAGGACTCTGTCAGGAGAATAAAGTCATAGCCTTAATGAACGCAAAATAAATAAATTAGGGAGTGGGATGAAAAACATATTGGTATAAGAATTCTAGATAACATTTTATTTAAATATAATGCATGCACAAGGATACATGCAAATGAATGATGACCAATCTGATTTCTATTTGGGAAATGTGCAGAATGCACTGATTCATAATTAATTGGTGAACTACATCTTACTACTACAAGAATGCTATTTATATCCTGGAAAGGGAAAGGTAAAAATTGACTGAGACTTCTCAAGGAATAGAGAAGGAAAGATCCCAAACTAGGGGATGAATCACATAAGAAATAAATGGGAAAAGGAGGAAGATTTTTCTCACTTTAAAACTCTGATTGCTTAACAAAGTTGTAAAATTTAAAAATGCAATTGGAAAATAAATTTATGAATATGCTTAAAACAATGACCTTGGTTATAACCCATGTTATGCAAAGGCTGTGAAGCCTTGGAAATAGTTCAATAGAAATGAAATTCCTAACTGTGTAGGAGTTGGAGAGAGGAATAATCCCTTAACTCATTTCTTGTTGTTTATTAGGTTTCTATGGGATGAGAAAACTGATGTGATACTATGTGTGAATGTTTCTGGCATGCGAGTGTTGATGGATGTATGACTGAAATGTTGTTAAGATTCCACTAAGTAAACACATTGAGGATGATGTGATGGAGTGCAGATAGAAATTCTAGGACATATTCAAGAATAATTTTTTATTTAAATGTTATGATACATGCATTTTTATTTAACATGAAAACTAATATAATTTTGAAGGTGATGATCTATGTCACATTTAGAAAATATTGGAGTTGTTGGGGAAGCCAACTGCCAATGGTAGACAACTTCAGGAAGAGGAAAATTACAAGAATGATTCTATTGAAAAAAATGATGAGGGGACTTTGGGAGTTCCCATGAAGCACCATTGATGAGGTAATATCTGAAAGGTTGATGGAAGCCATGATAGGTAAAATATTTCATGCCCATGTGGCATGAGGAATGAAGGGGATTGGGTAAGAATCCCTTCTGAATTTTTTTATTATTTTGATGATGATATGCATGTTCTTTTGAGTGGTAGTTGTATGCCATTAATACCTAAGCACAGTATGATTCAGTAAAAGAACCTGTAGGATAGAGAAAGGAATATCTGGTAGTCAAGGATAAATGAAATCCTTGCAAGAAATTCATGAACAAGTGTGTCGTGAATACATTGACCGATCATGAATGATTGGGAACAAAAGTTCTCATAAACAACATATTGTTTAATGCATTAAGGAAATGCATATTTTACATGAGTGGGATGGTATAGGACTACCCATTATTGAAGAAGTATCATCCGATACTCTACCAGAGTTGAAGAATGGTAAAGAGAGAATTGGGTGGCCATGAGTATTGACACCCTGGTTATTAGTGAAGAAAGAATGCTTAAATGCATTCATATGACGTTTTAATTTCATATAATGTAAGTTGATTTGATATCATGATTAGCTTAAAGTAGGAAAACACATTCCTGTTGAATAATTAATATGAGTTGATGAGCCATATGATGAAAGTTTGGATGAGTTCCAACGCACCATGAAAGAGTGTCTAACATAGAATATGGTAATATGAAAACAATGCAAGGGTGCATTGTGTGTAAATGTAGCCATGGACATTGGCACATTGGTTTAATGGTATATGAAAAACTGATTGTATTTTGAAAAAATAGGTATGTTTAATATAATTCATGTGTAAGGAATGAAAATTCCTTTTTACCTTGTATCGGTAAATATATTTATAGAGGTGATTTAATTTTTAGTAAGGAACAATTTTAAGAATTGATTGTGAACCATTGTAAATGTGCAATAAAAATGTGATGTTCATGAGAAACTAACAAGTTGTTTGGATGTGTGAATATTGAAATTGCAGGAAGAAGGGTCTTGGATATGGAAGTGTTGTAAGCCCATAAGGAAGGCCAATGCCTGCTGAGCAAAGTTGTTATGAGAAGGAAAATATCATACTTGTGAATTGGGTTCCTGTGTGGAACATATCTGAAAATGAAAATGTGGAATTAGAAATATGTGGGTAACATATTTGAAATTTTTGATAAATTGATGATGGCATCTCATAAATTATTGTATGCATGTGATACAGGTGAGATGAAAGATCTGCCATAGAGGGACAGATGATGAATGTCAAGATGGAAATCATGGAAAAAGAGATATTGTTGTGACATGAGGACCCTATGATACACCATGATCACCATAGATAAAATCCCGTTGTGTTAACATGAGTCAGAGGGACTCCTTGACAGAATGAGCTTGGGGGATGCCTCAACTATAAGACTCGATGGATTCTCCAAATCTCTTCTTGTGAGAGAAATCCTTGGCAAGGAAAGATGGATTGCATGAGGGACTACATAGCAGAGAAGGGGATGCCTGAGCCTGGGCCTAGAGGGTGAGTGATCACAAAGAAGATGATACTTAGATAACTCTTGTAAATTTTTGATTGGGATCATACGCATAGTCGGTATGTCAAGGGAAAACAATGAGATGAGAAAAATATGACAACCATGTCGATACAGATCTATAAATTGCACGGATAAGTATTGTGTTGATGTGTATCTTTCCTCTTGAATTCTAGAGAACAATAAAATATTTGTGCATGAAATTGTGATTAATGCATATGTTGTTTGATATTTGATGTAGGCATGTTTTGCAGTGCCAAGAGTTTGAGAAAGGACCAGAACAAGAAGAGGAAAACATTGATAAAGAAGTTGAAATATGGAGGCATGGTAGGTGTAGATGAGATGCAAATAACACCAAGGACTATGTTCCTTTAAGAGGGAGGGGCTTGTAATACCCCTGTTTCCCCCAGAATGTGATTTATCATGTTGAATGATTTCCATGCCATGGAATGCAAACAATGTAAATGTATTGTTTTTTAATTGTAAGTGCCAATAGATGAATGTGGGGGTGAATCCTTGAATGTACTAGCCATGATACCACTAGAGTAAATAATGAGGGAGTCTATTGAGGTGGTTCATTATAGTATTATGACCCAAAATCTCCTTACTGAGATATTTAATTTGGAAAATAATAAGTTATTTCCCTTTCCTAGTTTTGAGATAAATCATTTAATGAGAGGGGGATGGTAGTTGAACAACCAACCACCCTCAATGAATAAGAGCATGGAAGATATGACTAAGTTTTGGCCCTTGGTTCTAGAAGTAAGCGAAGATTAAGGGAGAAAAGGTGAAATGCGAACTGCGTGTAAGACACAGTGACTAATACTGGGTCGAAGTGAGAAAAAGAGAAGAAAAGATGGAGCAAAGTAAGAGAAAGCAATTCGTTGGACGAGGAGATCGAGGAAGAAAGATCAGTAAGGAAGACGGATCATGGAAAACTCAACAAGCAGAAAAATCCACTAGTAGATGCTTTGGAGAACCTCACGGGAAGGAAGGAAAGATAGGCCGGCGAAGCCTTGAAAACGTGGGTCAAGTTGACTTAGGGTTTTAGACACCTAGGGTTTTGATATCTAGGGTTTTGACGCCCAAGTTTCAGCCTAAGGCTGTTGGTGAGCTATTGTAATGTATAAATAAAGGTCAAGAGGACCTGATATGGGTTCGATTATGTGATGAGGAGTGATTGTTGTTATTACTGATAGAGGAGTATTGTGTGGTGACAGAAATATGTGTTGTAAGATCTTCAGCTGGGTGCAAAGATCAACTCTGCAGCTGAGTGCGCAGGGAAGGGAGATAGAGAAAAGAGAGAAGGAGAGAGATCTACAAGCTAAGAGCTCAAATAGAATTGTAATCTTTCACCTAATATATTATAAAGCAGAGTTCTGTGGACGTAGCCCTAGGGAGAGGGTGAAAAACGTATATCCTGTTGTTGTGTGTGATTGATGCTATGTTATTTAATCTGTTACTCTAATGATGCATTAGTATGTTAGATCTGATATATAACTGTGCGAAATAGGTGTATGATTGGAAAGAATAATCTGATCTCCATGTGTGGTTGCCTTGATTCCACTTGCATTTCCTCTGGTTGTAGACACATGTGTCCTGCAACCCCCTATTGCTACTTTGGGTGAGACTGCATCTGCCTTGCAGGTGTTGCTGAAAGGTCCAGTAGTTAGTGCTTGTTGGCGTGCTGTTAGAGTTGAATCCTGGGTCTGCCTCTGTGTCAACAAATGGTTCCGTTGCTGGGACCATGATCTTCTTGAGGGAATGTCAAGGTGGTTTCCATCGAAGACAAAGATTTAGAAGTGGATAGAAGAACAAGAAAAGGACTTCGTAGGAGCTCAGAATAAGAAACCTAATAATAACACAGAAGACTGGTTGGGAAGGTATATCTTTACTGATATAAATGAGATTTTCTTTGGAGGAATTCATAAGGAGATATACGAGTGGTTGGCCAGATTAGCAGACAAATAGTTTGAGATCAGATCTAGACCGCCTGTGGTTTGGACGTCGATGTTGATCAAGAATGTCAAGAGAGTTGATAACATCGTGTCAAGAGAAGTATATCACTAGTTTGATAGTACCATTGGAGGGTATATCATAGAGTTTTCTATTGATAGGGTAGAATCATATAGCCAAGAAGAGAGATATTTATTTAAAGGAACTAGAGGAAGATTTTTACACTTCTTGAAGTTGAATATCAAGATGCTATTGCATGAGAAGAACATCCTGAAGATACAGTAGTGGGTCAGACTGAAAAAGCTACTGTTCAAGAATTTAGACAATGACAACAACACAGAGATAGGACATACACACAGTGGGAGGACCTTTAGAGAACTTCCTCTGGTGAACTTGTTCGAGCAGATTCATGAACCAACACAAGAAGAAGGGTTCTATAGTGGAGAAGAAGAAGAGTTACTGAATGAGAAACAATCAGATTCCATTAGGGAATAAGAAGAGAATACTGAAGAACCTTGTCAAGAAGAGTAAAAAACTTCAAGGACTGCGTAGACTGTTGAAGTAACTGCTATTACACCCCCTGTTGTTTTAGCAACATTAAGTAACCAGAGTAACCTAAGTTATCAGAGCACTCAGAGCACTTGTACAAGTGGTTCAACGCACACTCAGTTAGGAAACCTAGGAAGATCTATGGCAGATGAGATGAGATTACCCACCTTTAGAGGAGATGGATCTGAAGATAATGATCCACACTCGTTTCTATGTGAAGCTGTATGGATTATTAAGAATGTCACCGACAAAACTATTAAATGAGCTCAGTTTAGTACTACCTTGAGAGACCACGCACTGATCTGGTACATGAAACTTGTCCAAGAAATTGCACAACCTAAACCGCTAAATGAGATCAAGAATGCGTTGGTTTCAGAATTCAAGAAACCCAAGTCAGAGTCACAATGCATTACAGAGTTGAAAGAAATCAAGAAGAGAATAGATGAACCTGTTTGTGATTTTGATCAGAGGTTTAAAACCTTAATGAGCCGTCTATCTTTTCAAATCCCAAACGAGAAGAACACGGAATGGTTCATTGATGCCCTTTTACCACACATCAAAGTCACTCTGATGCAATAGAATATCGCTTCGCAGGCTGAGGCACTGGAGATTGCCATGAAGCTAGAATTGGCCCCTATGGGAGAATCTAGCTGAGGTGTGAGTCAAATCTTGAGTGTGCTAACTAGATTATCACTACAGGTTGAGGATATGAAAAAAGATAAGGGAAAAGATAAAATAGAATAAATCTGGTGTATAGATGCAAGTTAGAAGGCCAAGACAAGGAACACTATCCCCTGTTTCATGAATACTTGGCTTTTGGAGCTTTGATCCCCTTGAAGCAAGTTACCCTACCTTGGTGCGAGGTATGTAGAAATAAACATCACCCTAGTGAATGTTGTTACATGCAAAAATATGTTCAGATACCCACAAATCTATATTGCACGTCCTGTAAGTCAGTAGGGCATAATGATAGGGATTGTAGGGATTATGAACTCATGCATGAAAGGTCAATGGATATATACAAAAGTCAAGGCGAAGTACAACAAGAAGGGACCACTACGCAGTATAATTCCCCTGGAAGAGAAAACTTCAACCCTCGTGGTGGATTTAGAGGAAGAGGATGAGGAGGATGTATTGGTCGAGGTAGATGTCAAATCATTTTTTATAACTATGCACAACTAGGTCATTTGGCAAGGGACTGTCAAAACCCTTGTACCACTTGCAGTTACTGCAACTCATTTGAACATATCATAGAAGATTTTCCTTCCCTGTTAGAGAAACTTCAGGAAAGATGAGGAGGAAACCAACAAGTACAACTAATCATAGTAGAACCTCACGGAGAAGATCCTAGAGTCACTGTTATCATTAGAGGAGGCAAAACTACAAGAGAAGACAAGGTGACTCCAGGGAAGACTACAAAACAATCAGGAATCAGAAAAGTTGCGGAGAAGACACAAGAGTTTGATCCAAAGAGAGAGAAGAAGACATTTGAAGAGGCAAGAAAAGAGTTTAGAATAGATCAAGATTCTTCATCAAAGGCACAACCAGAAGTGAGAGAATGTGGAATGCCCCTGGCCTTTGATCAGTCTGCTTCACCTCAAGAAGGAAAAGAGGTAAGTAGACTCATGGAATTCTTATGCACTTGTAGCAATTTGATAAAGGATGAGAACATTGTACAAGAGCTCCAAAACTTGATCAGACAGTATGAGATAGGAAAGGTAGATCCTCTAATGAATAAAGTAGTACATCAACTATCCAAAAAGAGAAGGACAAATAAGAAACTACACCTTAATGCTCAAATTGGAGAATATGATATATATTATGTGGTCCTAGACTTAGGATCAAAGGTCAATGTTATGACGAAGCAGACTTGGGCACTGATGGGAAAACCTAAGTTGATCTATTCCCCCATCAGGCTTAGGATGGCCAATCAACAGGCTATGAGCCTCTTCAGAAGACTGGAACATGTCCCTGTGGACATCGATGGGGTCCAAACATTTGTGTACTTCAAGGTGATTGAGATAGTCGATGATAGCTTTCCTTACCCCACGTTGTTAAGAATTGATTGGGCTTTCAACAATTCTACTGTTGTTGACTTGAAGAAAAGAAGAATGAAATTTGAAGGTGATGGCCTTAGGGTCATCGCACCTTTGGATCTTGATGAAGGTCCCATATACATAGATCCCATTAAAGAAGAGGACCGTGCATATGAGCTAGGGAATATATACAAATTGACCGCAAGACAATAGGATTACATTAATCCTACAACAGATGGGAATTTAAGCTGGCGAAGTGACAACACATGCTCATAAGACTTAGAAGAAGCACTAGAGAACTAGAAGAACAAGATGTATGAAATGTCTACGCGGTGATGTGCTAGATTGACCAAAGAAGTTCATTGGATCGACACAACAGTAAGAAATTTACCCACATTTGATGGTTTGAATCACTTAGAAACTTTCTTATTGGAATTTGAAGAAACTGTACTAGTACAACAAAGACTGTTGGCACTGGACAAGGCTTTGAAAGCTACTCCAACAAGATGGTGGGGAACACATAAAAGGAACATCGTGAACTGGATACAATGTTTCACTTTGATGACATCGTGATTTTTAGAACAAGTCGAAGGATGCAAAGTTAGGTACATAGGTCAAAGTTGTCTGAAAGACCACGTGTGAGATTGTGAGGAGGCCTGGAGCTGCATTCCTCGAAAACAATGGGTGCATAAATTCATCAATACTCTAGACACAATGCTTATCAACTGGTACCTTGGAGCAAAACTACGCATCACCACTAGAGATTGGCAAGGTATGACTCAAAATTTTGTAGCTACATTTTTATTTGAAAGTTAGCACCCTCTGGTAGATCAAGATTTACAGGTTGTAAGACAAAAAGTATTTGAAAAATCACCTAGCCTCCCTGTTGAGCAAGAAGAGGATGAATGGACTGGACCTCTTCAGAAATTGCAAGGATGTTACAATATCAATGCCGATGAAGACGATGGTCCTAGGAAGGTGAACATCGCAGAAATGGAAGGACAACGAAACATAGAAGGACCAGGAGTTGAACTACCTTTTACTGGACAACCAATAAAAATCAAGAAAGTTAATATTCGAACAAAGCAAGAACCTAAGCTTGCTAATATTGGATATTACTGGGATGATGACACTATTGATAAGATCACATAATTGTTGCATGAATATCAGGACTTGTTTCCAACCAAGTTCATTGACATGAAGGGAATTAAAGGGCCCATGGGAGAGATGAAGATTCCCTTGAAACCAGATCCAAGGCCATTTAAACAAAGACCTTATAGATTGAACCCTAAATATAAGGAGAATGTGAAGATTGAACTAGACAAAATGATGGAAGCAGGAATCATAGAACATGTTGAAGAGTCAGAATGGATTAGTCCTATGGTGGTTTAGGACAAGAAAACAAGAGAGATCAGAATCTCTGTAGATCTCAGGAAGCTGAATGATGCATGCCTACATGATCCATTCCCTACACCATTTACCAACAAAGTGTTAGATAACGTGGGAGGACAGGAAGTCTACTCCTTTATGGATGACTTTTCAGGATACCATCAGATCAGGATTGCCAAGGAAGATCGCCATAAGATCACATTTTCCACATAATGGGGATCCTAACAGTATACAGTGATGCCGTTTGGATTGAAGAATGCACCAGCCATCTTTTCTAGGGTGGTGGTCGAAGCATTCAAGGAGTTTTTACATAAATTTCTAGAAGCATATTTTAATGACTGGACTATTTTTAGCTTATTGCAAAATCATATTGAATTTTTAAGACTAATTTTTGATAAGTCTAGGCAATGCCATATTTCCATGAACCTGAAGAAGTGCATCTTCTTTTCACCCTTTGGAGTGCTACTAGGCCATATTGTGTGTAAGCATGGATTGCTGGTAGATCCATCTAAGATTGCCATTATAGTTGATTTACCTCCTCCTACTTCAGTCAGATAGTTGTGCACTGTGCTAGGACATACTAGATACTACATGAAGTTCATTAAAGACTATACCTAGATCACAACACCTATGGAGAATATTTTGAAGAAAGATTGTCAGTTTCAATGGACATAAGAATGCCAGTAGAGCTTCGACACACTGGAACAAAAAATGGTTACTGCGCCTATTCTGGTTTTCCCAGACTGGAGCAAGGAATTTCATGTGCATGTTGATGTATATTCTATTGCATTGGGAGAAATGTTAGCACAACCGGGAGCAGGAGACATTGACCACTTGTTAGCCTTTGCTAGCAGGAAGCTATCAACAAATGAGATAAATTACACCACCATTGAGAGAGAAGGGTTAGCCATGGTGTATGCACTGTAGAAGTTTTGTCACTACTTGTTAGTAGGACACTTTAATATGTTCACTGATCACTCCACTCTAAAATACCTATTCAACAAGCCAATGTTGGGGGGAATAATATGCAGATGGCTTCTGCTATTTCAGGAATATGATTTTGAGATCGTGGTAAAACTAGGAAGGATGAACAAAGGCCCTGACCACTTGTCGAGATTGGAACATGGAAAGGAACCTACTAGTTTGGAGGATACACTACCAGATTCATAGTTGTTGGCCATTAGAAAGGTTGGTGACCACGTCACCGAGATAGTCCATTTCCCGTCAACAGGAATGGCACCTAGTGAATACACAATCACCCAAAAGAAACAACTGGTAGTGAGCGTTGTAGATTTTTCACTTATAGCCGGGCATCTATACAAGATGGGACCTGATGAGATCCTGAGGAGATGTGTCATGGAATCAGAAAGAACATTGATTTTAGCAGAAGCTCATGAAGGCATTGCAGGACGACGCTACACAAGAAAAGCAACAATGCAGAAGGTTCTTAGAGCTAGCCTCTGGTGGCTTACTTTACAAAGAGATGTTAAAGAATACTACAGAGCCTGCGATGTATGCCAAAGAGTTGGGAAACTGTCCAGAAGATATGACATGCCATTAACACCCCAACTAACCTTATAGGCCTTTGATAAATGGGCCATTGACTTAGTGGGACCTATAAACTCACCAGGGAAGTGCAAAGGAGCTAGATACATCATCATTGCGAAAAAGTGTTTGACCAGATGGGAAAAAGTAAGAGTAGTTAAGGATTATAGCGCAACTAGAACTGCGGGTTTCATATTTGATGATATCATAACTAGGTTTGGATGCCCAAAGATCCTCATGAGTGATAAAGGTACACATTTTATTAATAAGACTATTGAAGCCTTGAGTCAGGAATTTGAAGTTCACCACCAGAAGAGCACTCCTTACCACCCACAAACGAATGGGACAGTTAAATATTTCAACAAGATCTTAGAGACAACGCTGATGAATATTTGCAGTGTAAACAGAGATGACTAGGATTTGAGAGTACCAACAGTGTTATGGGCCTATAGAACTACTTGTAAGAAGATGACAATGTAGACTCCCTTTAAGTTGGTTTATGGCCTAGAAGCAGTTGTACCCATGGACTATTTAGTTCCTAGCTTAAGAGTTGTAGCCTTTACAAATATGGATGACACTAGCGCTATTCAAGAGAGGTTGACACAATTGGTCGAACTAGGAGAAGAAATATTTATTGCAATATTCCATCAACAAGTTCATAAGGAACAAGAAAAGGCCTACCATGACAGGCATATCAAGAAGAAAGCATTTAAGCAAGGAGATCTGGTATTGGTATACAATAGCAAGTTCATGAAGCATCTAGGGAAGTTCAAAACACATTGGATGGGGCCGTATGAGGTTTCCTATGTCACAGAAGGAGGAGCTACGCAGTTGAATAATTTGAATGGATAATGGAAGGAAGGATTGGTGAATGGGAGTTGGTTGAAATTGTACTATGACAACTAGCTGCCTCGCATCTCTCGGTAAAAATAGAAGGAGAAGGGTCTAGGTACCAGGTGCAGTTGAAACTGGGTACCAGACACAAAAAAGACAATCTGCACACAGTGGGGAGGAATATAGTAGAAAGCACAGACTGCGTTGCGCAGTCTATAGTTGAAGAAAAGCATAAGGCTCAGATCAGAGTGCCTCGGGATGAGTCACAGGTGAGTGTTGGGGGCTTGTTGGCCCTTGGTTCTGGAAGTAAGAAAATATTAAGGGAGAAAAGGTGAAGTGCGAACTGCGTGGAAGACATAGTGACTGATACTGGGTCGAAGTGAGAAAAAGTGTAGAAAAGACGGAGCGAAGTAAGAGAAATCAAGTTGTTGGATGAGGAGATCGAGGAAGATAGATCAACAAGGAAGAAAGATCATGGAAAACTCAGAAAGCAGAAAAATCCACCGGTAGATGCTTTGGAGAACCTCATAGGAAGGAAGGAAAGAGAGGCTGGTGAAGCCCTAAAAATGTGGGTCAATTTCACCTAGGGTTTTAGACACCTAGGGTTTTGATATTTAGGGTTTTGACACCTAGGCTTCAGCCTAAGGTTGTCGGTGAGCTATTGTAATGTATAAATAAAGGTCAAGAGGAACTGATATGGGTTCGATTATGTGATGAGGTGTGATTGTTGTTATTAGTGAGAGAGGAGTATTGTGTGGTGAGAGAAATCTGTGTTGTAAGATCTTCAGCTGGGTGCGAAGATCAACCCTGCAGATGGGTGCACAGGGAAGGGGGATAGAGAAAAGAGAGAAGGAGAGAGATCTGCAAAATAAGAGTGCAAATAGAACTGTAATCGTTTACCTAATATATTATAAATCATTGTTCTATGGACGCAGCCCTAGGGAGAGGGCGAAGCACGTATATCCTGTTGTTGAGTGTGATTGATGTTGTGCTATTTACTTTGTTACTCTGATGATGATATAGTATGTTAAATGTGATATATAACTGTGCAGAATAGGTGTATGCTTGGAAAGAATAATCTGATCTCCGTGTGTGGTTTCCTTGATTCCACTTGCATTTCCTCTAGTTGTAGAAACCTATGTCCTGCAACCCCCTATTGCTACTTCGGGTGAGACTGCATCTGCTTCACAGGTATTACCGAAAGGGCCAATAGTTAGGGATTGTTGGTGCACTATTAGAGTTGAACCCTGGGTCTGCCCCTGTGCCAACACTAAGGCAGTAGAAACTGTCATCCAGAAGTACCAAATAGTACCATTTTTTGCAGCCTGAGATTGACCCACAGGTTCCTTCCTACAGAAGGAAGAGGATAGGTCAAGAAACTTCCTAATAAATTATGTGCAAGATAAGCAGGAGGAGAGAGTGAGGGGGATTCTAAGACTTTGGAGAAGATGAACCTGGAAGGGGGGTCAAAGAGAAAGACCTGTAGAAAAGAACGCTATGAGAAAATTTAAAGGGGGAGTGCAGAGAATTACCTGGTGGTATCATGGCTTGGCACAGGGGTGGCTTGCTGTCAAAGTGATAAAGCACGCATATCCTATGGTCAGGTGGAAAGGAGAAAACCCATAGTCAATTGTCTAGCTGAAATTTGTAAGAGATGAGTATTTCCTTTACTCTTTGTGATTTGATAAAAAAACAAATGAATTGTGTCTTTAGTGATATGAAATCTAAATTCCTGGTTAATGGTGTTCATGTTGATTTCTGTGGAAAGTTATTGAACCTAAAGTAATGAGAAAAATTTATGGATAGTTTTATCTATGAGATGTATTTGTGAATGGTTGTGCATGTTGTAATATTGAATTCATGTGTTGTTGTAAGTATTTATGAATGAACAAGTCCTTCTGATACTTTTGAAGTCTAATACACTATGAAGGTTGCAAGTCTCTATATGGGGAACTTGCCAAGTTTAAACCTTCTTCGAAAGGATAGTGTTAGCTCTAGGAATCAATCTTAGACTGTAATGAGGATAAGCCCAGTACCCATCAGAGTTTTATGTCATGGGTTGGTTTTAAAGAGGTCAAATGGGTGCAGACTCAAGATGATATCGTTTTAACTCAGAAAACTGGATTGGTATGCACCTGTAGGTGAGGTCCTGATTAACTTCAATAAGTAAGTTGGAGTAAGGGTGAATAGAGGTAAGAATTTGGTGAGGAGAGTGTAGAGTTCTGCTGTGGATATTAGGTCTTCTAGTAGCCTAAGGAGGAAAAAATTAAACACAAGATTCTCTTGAATTCAAATCTCAAATAAATTGAAAGAAATTATAACAACACTATAATCAAACATTCATCGTAATACAATTACAACAATCCATGTGAATCAGTCATTCATGAACTCTCTCAATATCAGAGGAAAATAAGATGGAGTAAGAAAGATGAATTATATTAACCAATATGTCTCAAAAACAAATACATAACCAGAGAATCGATGTTCTTCATCAAAAGGTTACAAAACGGGAGAACTGCTCAACCATCGACCCTTATAAAATATCAAAATTGCTTATACATAAGCAGAACCACAACAACCATCAGGAGTGTGATCGGATTGCTACATTCAAAGTTTTCAGTCGACGTATTCTCTATCAGACTGTGCAGACAATATTCTGTTGTCATACACGATCTCTTCCGTCTAGACCTTCTCTGTTAGACTGTGCATGCAACTCTCTGTCAGACGCAGGCTGAAATATGCCAATTCTTTTTGGATTTCCATTTATGTGCTAAGACAAGGTCTCAACCACTACTCTCATTCTCAGTAACTGCCTCATCGGGATCGGGATGAGACCTGACACCCATAAATGTTCTTAGACGATGCCAACAACTTCTGTGAGTCAATTTTGATGCCTTGAAGTTATGCAGATCTTATTCTATGACCAATATAGGCGCAACAAGTGGCGGGACAATAGTGTATGCGTAGGGGTGACATGGAGAGAACTGATTGGTGCAAACTTGCATGGCAGGATGAGTGAGCGATGGTCACATGGAAGGAATCGGAGGATGCTGGAGATTTTCAGACCCCAAACATTTCATTTTTCCTTTGAAAATCATGGGAAGAATGCCACATGATTTATACCATAATTCTCTTGAGGTTAAACCTCAATTATTATTGATTCCTATGAAATAGGTTGCAAATTATGGTGTTAACATTTGGCTCCACAGAGGATGGCATGCTCCCTACGAGATGCCAAGAACAAGTAGTTCTAGTGCCTTAGTTGTTGGGCTATGGAGTCATGCTGTGAAACATCATACTAAAGAAAACAGGCCGACAAGTACACTATTATAAAAATTAAAGAAAACACACCTGCTCCCGAGGGAGATTATTTATGTACAAAACCTAAGTTAACTGTCTTTTACAAAATGCTAGGTGAAAGCAAACTTCCACCATAGGCATTCAAATTGTTTGACAACTGAATCTTTCACCGCAAATGATCCATAAAAGACAAGGAAAGCATGAAAACTAACTAATTTCATTCTTATGATCACCCATAATACCTTCAAATGTTGATAAAAAGATCAAGCCTACATGCTCCAAAGAATTTGAAAAGTGTAACTTTATGTACTCATCGACATGGTCATGAAACTGAAGGCAATGCATGATTATCTTATGAAAGGTTACCTTCACTATTTCAAAGATGCTGACAACTGGCTTGATGTCCTCTATAGGCACACTTGATTGAATGATAGCCACATGCATATGTGGGTCAAAAATATGCTTGATGTGAACTATAGGTACAAGTGGAAGAAGGCTGGGCGTAGGAGGTTGTTGATCCAATGACGACTGTTGATTTACTTCTGGCTATGTATAAACGATCTCTTTGCATGCCTCAACTAAAGGTTGATCCCGGTCAAACTCTCAGGTTGTTTCTTCTATGAAAAGGCCAACTTCCACATCATCATTACTGTCTTCATAGTGATCAAATATAAGATAAGCTTGTTGCTCATCATCATTAGAATATCCATAAAAAACAGGTTTCCTTTCATGTCTATGATCAACCTTTAAAACAATAATTTAATCAAGAATATAACTGTTAAACATATCCATTTTAGGAACATTAATAACTGTTGCTTCTAGCTATTCATACACATGATTTTCATTAAGACAGGGCTGCTCATGGGTACCTACGTCGAAGACAAAATTATCCACAGTCTTTTCTTCATAGGGATAGTAGGTAAAGACTGCCTTACATTCAGAGTTGATATGATACTGACTTTGAATATTTCCACAAGCGTGGAGGTTCTCCTCTACTTCCTCAACATCCATGAATAACTGTAATAAAGATGTAGATTTCCTTTCTCTCAGTAGAAGGACAAGCTCTGAATGCTGAGCCATGACATAGTACACCATGGAAGCAGTCTCTGTGAGTCTGATTTCTATAGGCATACTATAATAAACACTGTAAAACCTCCTATTGAAGACAACCAAGGCTTCCTCTTCCCCTGTCCTCAAGGCATTAAAATCATCCCAATATTGATCAAGGGACTTGTTCTCACCCCACCACTTTAAAAAATCATTGTGTAGCTCAACCCAATAACCAATGGAGTCAGCTCCCAAACCCTTAAACCATACAACAACATATCCTAACAAGGATTTGGAAAACAACCTCATGCTAACATCCTCATGAACTATCTCAAACTGATCAATAA
This sequence comes from Picea engelmannii, assembly GCA_009831015.1. NCBI lineage: Eukaryota > Viridiplantae > Streptophyta > Pinopsida > Pinales > Pinaceae > Picea > Picea engelmannii. Next base: position 468,029 of record ML778509.1, on the reverse strand, counting down.
AATTCTTGAAAGCCTCCACATGCCTCTTAGTTGTAACATGATCCTTTCAAGAAAAATGAGGAAAGTACTTAAAGAAATCAAGATGATATGGAAGCTTTAAAGGTTTAAACAACTTCTCTCTGATTCTAGTTTGAAAACTAGTGGGATGAATATGAGGCTTAACACACTGATGGAAAGGCTCAATAATAACAATAGGATGTGATGAGATTTGAGGAGGCTGTGGATCAGTTTCAAACTCCCCATGGCTGCAAGGGTGATTGAGTTCAGGAGGGGTTTCAATATGAAGATCATCTTTATGAGTAGGCTGAGCTGAGGATACAATATCAACATCTACAACACAGGAAGAAAGAAGGTCTGCTTCTTCCAAGGGTGGATATATAAAGGAAGGTTAGTGATCAACCGAATAAACAAAGAAAAATATGATCCTCTTTATATGTGAAGGGAAAAAAAAAATGAGGTGATAAAGAACAACAAAAGTTCATGAAGAAAGATCATAAGATGATACCTAGTCATTCCATTCATATTTTTGTCAATAGGATCCTCCCCAGTGGAGTCTCTGATGTGGATTCTCAAGGTAAATGATTACAATCAATTTTTGTATCCCTCTTTTGTCTACCACCAAGAGTTGGATCTATGTCATTCTTCCCAGGGAGCTCTTTAATATGCTCAAATCTGTCCCCAACAACGATGCCATTTATGTTATCACTAGGAATCACCCTCAAACTGTAATGAGGATAAGCCCAATACCCATCAGAGTTTTATGTCACAGGTTGGTTTTAAAGAGGTCAAATGGGAGAAGAATCAAGATGATATCGTTTTAACTCAGAAAACTGGACTAGTATGCACTTGTAGCTGAGGTCTTGATTAACTTCAGTCAGTAAGTTGGAGTAAGGGTGAATAGAGGGAAGAATTTGGTGAGGAGAGTGTAGAGGTCTGTTGTGGACATCAGGTCTTCCAACAAACTAAGGAGGAAAAACTTAAACACAAGATCCTCTTGAATTCAAATCTCAAAGAAACTGAAAGAAATTATAACAACACTATAATCAAACATTCATCATAATACAGTTACAACAATCCATGTGAATCAGTCATTCATGATCTCTCTCAGTATCATAGGAAAATAACATAGAGTAAGAAAGATGACTTAGATTAACCAAGATGTCTCAAAAACAAATACATAACTAGAGAACTAGTGTTCTTCATCAAAAGTTTACAAAACAGGAGCACTGCTAAACCATCGACCCTTACAAAATATCAAAAATGCCTGTATATAAGCAGAATGTTGCAACAATCATGAGTGTGATCAGATTGCTGCATTCAAATTTTTAGTCGACGTTTTCTCTATCAGACTGTGAAGACAATATTTTGTTGTCAGACCTGAGCTCTTCCATTTGTACCTTCTCTGTCAGTCTGTGCATGTAGCTCTCTGTCAGATGCAAGCTCAAATCTACCAATCCTTTCTGGCTTTCCATTTATGTGTTGAGATGAGGTCTCAACCACCGCTCTCATTCTCAGTAACTTCCTCATCGAGATCAGGACAAGGCCCGACACCCATAATTGTTCTTAGACGGTGCCAACGACTTCTATGAGTCAATTTTGATGCCTCGAGGTTATGCAGATCTTCTTTTGTAACCAATACAGGTGCAACAAGTGGCGGGCCGACAAAGTATGCACAAGGGTGACATGGAGTGAAATGCTTGGCACAAATTTGCATGGCACGACGAGTGAGCGATGATCATGTGGAAGGAAGCGGAGGATTCTAAATCTTTTCAGACCCCAAACATTTCATTTTTCCTGTGAAAATCATGGGAATAATGCCACATGATTTATACCATAATGATCCTGAGTGTAGACCTCAATTATGCGTGATTCCTATGAAATAGGTTGCAATTTCTGGTGTTAACATATAGCAACAAAATTTCCATGAATATTGAAATGGTCTCTACATAGTCGAAGAAACTTAACCCCCGTGAACCCCCCTTCTTTGAAGTAAGAGTTCAAAGGATGTAAATATTCTTCCAAATCTATGAAGAGTGATTTTCTTAACTCATTGGAAGAAGAGATGAAGGCCATGAAATCCTGGTGAGACTGTTTGGAAAAGACTTAGAATATTTATGTGAAATTGGTTAAGTCCAAAATAAGATAGTTTTCTTATGGAATAATCTATGTTTGATTTGGGAGGATCTAAAACCGTTGGATTGACATGGCAAGTAGATCATGGCCCTTCATCAAGAAATACATTGTCGTAAAAAATGTCCAAGTATTGGGGATTAGGTGAAGAACAAAGACGGCGATGGGGAAGTCCTCGATACAAAACGATGACCATTGATCTGTCAGGAGTGACCCTGATGAGATATGCACCATTGATTCCAGTGGCATCATCATTAAGAGTGGATGGTTGGCAAAGTCGGGGTTCAGACTCCAAAGTTCCTATGATGATAAAGGTGAGGACATGGAAAAACAAGAGCTGATATTTGTAGTATATTTCCTTAGGTCCTAGTTAAGTGGAAAAGGTGGAAATGACATCATGTTGATGAGGATTTCCAGCATGGAAGTTAGCGTGTCTTGTGGGATGACACATGTTGACAAGTGATTGGTCTATGGGATGACAATGAGCGCAATTGGGAGAAATGGCATTAGGATTTCACTTCAGACCCCGAATATCAAATATCTAAACCAAGAGATCTTAACCCTTTTTTGGGGAAGACATCGACGTCAGGGTTAGATGATTGGTAAAGTGAGTGTTGTCCCCTAGTGCCTATTGTTAGCACTCTTTAAATTTTGTCCGGTTGAATAGACAAACAACATAGGTAATTGTTTCAAACGGCTTTATAGCTGAGACACTAGCCTGCTCAACTCAGAGAGGGCTCTCTTGTGTCACTTGATACTTTTTTTGGAATTGGTGGCTATATTTGGTTTGTTTTGGGGTTTTTTAATAAATTTGCTAGCAAGGAAGGGGAGAAACACATAGGGCTATGGAGTCAAAATTATGAAAGTGAATGAAAACAATGCATCCACAAATAGAACTCTCCAGAGGATAAAGGATAAATGAGGCGATGAATCTGAGTTATTATTAAATTTAGACAGAGTGTAAGAAGATAAAGGAAACAAATAACCGCATTAGAGCATTATCGAAATGAATTTTGAATCAGTTAAGAAGACAATCACACAATTTAAATTGCTTAAGCCAAGAGCACAAATGATGAATTTTGGGCCTTTAACTCTCCAATTTAAACATAAGAAAATGCAAATGAAAGACAGGTCATAGGAAATACATATGATGAAAGGAAACAAAGCTCATATCACCACCCTTTAGAATCTTTTCATAGAGACTTCAAAATCTTCCGTATTTGTATTCAATTCAGATTCAAAATTTTTACAAAATAGAGTCTGATACAACCAAAAGGTGCTCTTGCACTTCTGACCATCACTAATACACTCAGAACCTTTAATACTTATACAATTTGAGTTCCTTCAGTGTGTAACTAATTACAATAACTGAAATGAAATGGTTCAGCTTCTACAATGATTACAAATGGCAGTTTTTACAAAAAAACATTTCATGATCCCTGCAGATTCCTCTGACGCTCCAGCTCCTTCTTCTGCCATGTTCTCTTTGAAATGTCACTTATACTCTTTAAAATTTAATCCCATTTATCCATATTCTCATTAAATATTTGGGAATGATATATTTGAAATAAAAATAATTCCCAAATATTTTTCTATCCTGTAGAATTAGATTTCCATAATTTAATTCATGCACGTGGCTTTTAAAACCATGTCTTGTTTGCTCAATTCACCATGTCATTGTAAAAAAAAATTAGTGTTACCATTTCCCTGTAAAAAACATTTACTGTGTAATGTTTTTCCAATTTACCGTTTCACTGTGAAAAAGCATTTACTGTGTGTTTTTTCCAGTTTACCGTCTTTGGTAAAATACCTTTTATCTTCTTCTTTTACTTCTGTAAATCTTTGGATAAAGAATTATCCAAGTCTTCATTTACGTGCATCTTCCCATTTAAATATTTTGCATGGAAATAAGCATTAATGCATTTAATTTGTAAAACTTAAATCTTACCTCCGTAAAACCTTTTCAGAGGAATTTCATTTATTAGAAATTCCATATTTGTTGTTAAAATGCACTCCTAGAAAAATGCTGCACATTAAACATATGATAAATGGTGCATTTATTACATCGGGCTTTAGCTGGAGTGGTTTAATCCAAACTTCTTTTACCTCCGATGTGCTCCATGTAAAAACACATGTCCACCAAATAAACCACAATAGTTTTTCCTGGCCCGCCTTGACATAATTAACCTCCTCTCTATTTCAATTCTCGATATGTATGTGCGCCCTCCATCCAACCTTTGACTTTTCTGCATTATAAATTGAGTTTTGTGCCCATGATATCATTTGATGTGATTCCATAAATTAAATATTAATATAAATATTTTAATATAAAATTATTTATATTAATAATAATAAACCCCTTTTTTCTATTTTCTAAGGATTTTGGGCATATGATGCTTAACACATGACTTTGTGGATAGGATTAGGGTGCTTAGTAAAATTAATATTTTTTTATTTTCAACGGGAATATGAATATAAGGGTAAAAATGAATGAAGGGATGGAACTAAGGTATTTAGATAAGAATTAATGCTAGGTATAGGCTTGGGATATTTGCTAATTTTTTACTCATGGAGTACATGACTGTTTTGGATGATCCATTGGGTGAAGGATTTAGGTGATGGGAGCTTGACGAATCTGGTGAAAAAGTCTTAAAATCTGAGTGGAAATATAACACAAGGACAAGATGCTTTGGAAAAATAAAATGCAGATTAGCAGGTGATAATACCATCAACTTTTGATATTGGGGGTTGGAAAAAACGGTTTTGAGTAGACCGCTTTTCGCCCCGATGTACCTCTGGTGTCGCCACGCGTCCACAAAAATAAACCACGGTATTTTCCCCGGCCCTCTCTCACATAATTAAACTTCGTGCTATTTCATTTCCCAATATGGGTCTTGACCGTTGATCTAGGCCGCTCCATGATCTATGGTCCGTCAGGCTTGTTACACCTCAAAATTACTCACTTCGATAGTGTCACAAGTGTCGTATCTTAACTACAAGTGTTGCAAGTGTCATAAAAAATATACTTCCATATTTCCCATGCCGTGCCTCTAACGACATCACAAAGACACTTAAGACACCCCAAAGACTAATTTTGAAGAAGAGAAGTCACTTGACAGGGAGTACAAACCTTTTTCCATGGAAAAAACACTCAACAACTGATAGGGAGTAAAAACCTTTTGTTAGGGAGTGTTGGTGCCCCCTGATCCTCTTTCGGGGAGTGCTTGAGCACCCTGAGCACCCTTTTGGGGGAGCGCTACCCTTTTTTCGGAAAATTATGGGTTTGTTGAGGAAAATCAGGGAAGAATCCCTCAACTCCTGAAGGTAGTTGGATTCGAATAGATGGTCAAGGCATGATCTTAGGGAAGATCCTCAACTGAAGGAGAGGAATCCTCAACTTATCCCAAATATCTCTCAAGTGGTTGGACCTCTCCAAGGTTATATAAGGAGGCCTTCTCATGGTGAAAGGTACATGGAAAAGATTGGAGATGTGAAACTTATGATCTCATGAGTGATATGTAATCAAAGCAATCAATGGAGATTGATTTAGCAAAGGGGTTGGACAAGGAGAACTGGAAGAGGCTGCTGCACCTTCATTCAAAGGATTGTAAGTACTTTTACTTGTTCTCATTAATAATCAATACTTGGCCTATTTCTTTCAAACTTGTGCTTTTTCCATATGATTTTATCTGCAGTAGATGGATATATGATTGAGATAATCTCAGTAGAGTAGGAAGTCCATTGTATCTTTGTTTGTCTTACAAGATCTATCAGGGAGCTCAGGATTGAAGATCATCGAGGACTTTGCAAGAACAAACATCGCTAATAAGGTACATATCTTTCTCCTTCTCTTTCATTCATTAGCTTGATAGGATCTAAAAGGAAGTCAGTGTCCATGTTAAGCACTTTTTTGTCTTGGTCTTAGGATTCTAGAGACTAAGAGGGAATCCACTTGTCCATAGGGGGATTCACCTACAACAAAAAATGGCAACTCCACTGGGGATGGAGCTTTGATTTTGGTTTCCATTCCCGGATTTTGTTTTGTCCCTTTCCCCACTTATTTTATCTTCTCCATATTATCATGTTGATTCTTAGATTTGTTTGATTGCCTCTTTATGTCATCAGGATCACCCTGATGGACTGAATTTCCTTCATTTTTTGAGTTTCTGGGATTTTTTCCGAGTTTTTGGAGCATAGCACTCCCCTCTTGTTGCTTTAGAGTGCTAGCACTCCCCTTTAGCCTTACACAGAGTGTTGGAATGATCTAGTTCCCCTTACACCAGAGCACTACCCCATTTTTGTGAGAAATTCTCCAGAATTCTCATCTTCTGAAGCTATTTCTTGGTTTTGGATTTTGCTCAGGGTCTCATACTCTTAGTCCATGTTGGTATTGGTTTTCAAACACCTTATTTCTGAGAATTCATCCTCTTTTGTTTGGATTTTTTGACATTTTTCCTTACTTTGCAATTTGTCCTTCACGATTTGGAGTCAATTTTTCATTTTCTTCTCGTTTATTTGAATGAGTGAAAACTTTGTAAGGGGTTTCAAAGGTCTTTTGTACTTTTATTTCTGATCTTTGAGTCATCTTGTCCAATATATTTCTCCTTCCTTTTGAGTTTTTGGCTTTCTGTTTCTTGTTTGATCACAACAAGGGTGTCTTTTGGTTTATGTGAAGTTTGCTTCTAGATTGCTTAAATCTCACAACTCTTGAAGTCCAATTAACATAATAAGATTTACATCTACTGGTTATCAGTCACATACAAACATTTTAGCATTGCATTGGATTCCTTATTGAGGACTATTTCATGCGGTCATTTCATCTTGGTGTTTGACAGTGAAAGGAAAATCCTTCTCCTTCCCTTAATTAGACATTCATTGAAAGAAAATATTGCTTATCATTTCTTATGCATGTATTGGGAACTGAGTCGTAATATCATCAGTATTCACTCTCATACACCTCTGAGTAAACAACAACCACTAAAATCAACGCTTAACTAAAATTTATTAGACTTTTTACATCTTTGTTAGCAAACCTACAATAGTTTAAGATATAGGGATTTGGAATAAGGTTGAAAGGATAAATTTCCAAAGCTAACAAACAAACTTGGCATCTTGCGATAGGGAGAGAAAATACAATTGTCGTATAGGGTTTCTTGGATCCCCCTCTCACACAGGGGTTATGCATGAGGTCACATTCAGATGAGTTACAGAGATTATCCCTCCGTGGTTCAACTGTTTGTAGTGGTCGGATCGTATATTGGGGGTCACTTGAGGGTATACCCACAATTATGTGTGAGAGCCTCTCGAGTTGATTTCAGACTTGTTATCCTGCCCATACATTTGGATTGGACTATCGACTATACCCACCCAGGGGATGACTGTGAATTCGTGACCTTAGTATCCATAATCTTTAGGGTCCCACACAAGGTGACGGTGAAGGGAAGTCTCACTATACCTGGAATAGACGTTGGTCAAGTAAGTCCATTAAGCAGGTTGCCTACGTAATTGATCCACCCACTCTATCCCCACCTCTTCCTATTTTGATCTCGTGACGTTGGATTTCATCACCAACTAGTGATTTCATTGTGGGAAGGTTTTGTTTGATTGTTTGCTTCTCAGATTCATAGCAGTGTCGATTGTGTTACTTAGTGGACCTTAGATTGAGTCAGTGTTAATGGCATCAAATCCTGAGAGTACCAATGGAGGAATCCCTTCTCCTGGGGAACCTTATAACTTTCCTTCGTTTGGAAACTTTGGTCCTCCATACATTGCCACACTGAGTCTTCCGGCACTCACCATCGGATTACCGGTTTGGTTGTTCCCCACTCTGGTGATCTCAAATCCTCCCAATGTTTCAACTGCATCTAATACTTTAGATGTCAGTACACCACCCACACATCAACCTCACGTCGAATTTTCACCTTCTTCGGCCAATAAGTCTCCTTCTATTTCTCCTTATTCTCCTAGTGAAAGCTCTAAAACAAGTAGCCAGGTTGATCAGAAGAAGAAGAAACAGAAAGAGAAGAAGAAGACGAGCCTAAAAATGAACAAGGCCCCAACAACATCAGATGTTGGATCCAAGCAACCAATTACTATTAATAATATTGGGAGTGTTGATGAGGTCAACAAGATTAAAATAAAGAATCTGAAACCCAAATTCCCTTGTAGTCTTTGTAAGGGTGACCACTTTATGAGGGATTGCCCTAGTATTCCCAAGGTATTAGAAGTGTGGTCCTCCACATCACCGGCCTCTACCGGTCATGCCGATGATACCCCATCAACTAGTGACATTAAGGTTGGTAAAAAGAAGACAACTGTCAAATTCCCTTGCATGGTATGCAAAGGTGATCATTATTCTCACCTTTGTCCTCGCATGGATGAGGCTTATTCTCTTTTGGAAAATATTCGACTTCCAAAAGGTTATCGTAAGCTTTCCCCCAACCCATTGTTAGTTGATGGACTGGTCAACCCAATTCCATCCTTGGTCAATCCGATTGATCAGGTGGTCAATCTAGTTTCCTCGTCGATTGAACCACAAATCCAAGTATTCAATCCATTTTCTTCCTCGGTCGACCCAACTCTCCCATTAGAGAGTGACACCAAAGAGGTCGATCCGTTTCCACCTGTCGACCCCATTATCCCCTTGGAGAATGAAACCCAAGTGGTCGATCAGGTTCTATCATCGGTTGATCCCACTCCTCCTTAGACAAGTGCCAAAGTGGTTGATCCAGTCCCTTCCTCGGTTAGTCTCACCCTTCCTCTGAAGAGTGCCTGTGTCGTTGATCTGATCCCATCATCGGTCAATCCCACTCTTCCTTTGAAGAGTGCCAATGTGGTCGATCTGATCCCATCATCGGTCGATCATACTCTTCCTCTAGAGAGTAAACCAGATACTGCCCATGTTTTTCTCATTGATAAATAATCTACCATGCTGGGGGGCATTCCTCATTCTCCCATGAAACCCCCTCCAAGCAATGAGGCCATCCTTTTTTATTGGGGTGCGCTAACTGGACTTCATCTTCCCTCTCACATTCCTTTCCAGATTACAGTACAGGTTTGTGGTCGGTACTTTCCTCAAACACTGATAGATGAAGGTGCGTCCATTAGTATTTTATCCTCTATTGCTTGGCACACTTTGGGTTGTCCTCAGCTTGCGTCGGTTACACAGAATTTGTTAGCTTTTAACAGAAGAACTAGTCAACCTTTAGGGACCCTTCCTCAGTTTCCCGTAACTTTGGGAGGGAAAACTGTCTTTATTGATGTCATGGTAGTATGAGACCCCTTGGAGTTCGCTTTACTCCTTGGGCGGGATTATGTCTATTCCATGAAAGCTATTGTGCCCACTTTTTTTCGTGTGATATCTTTCCCACATGATGGAAGAATGGTGATTATTGATCCAATTTCGTTCATCGGTCCTCACTGGATTACCTCCCTAAATGGTTCTTATAGGATGACAGTATCGCCCCTGCCGCATGTCAATTATGTGGCATTGTCTCCCATGCCCTCAACTTCCGATGATTTGGATCCAATAGTTGACATGGTGATCTCTTTTGTAGGGATATTGGAGCCTAATCTCCTTACCCTTGTCAGGACCCTTGACATGTATTCATTCCAAAGTGTTTTTCTTCCATCCAGTGAAGATCTCTTGGAATCCATGACCGAGTTTTGTCCCTTGACATGGTTTTCTTCTAGAGCGTTATTCTCTTGGAAGCAATGATCAAGAAGAGTCCACGAGCATAGTTTATTTTCTCTGTAGCAAGCTCGTTAAAAAATGAAACAAAGGTCATGAGCATAGTTTCTCTTCTTTGTAGCAAGCTCGTTAAAAATGAAACAGAGGTCACGAGCACAGTTTCTCTTCTCTGTGGCTATCTTGTTAAAAAATGAAACATAATCTTTAAGCATATTTTCCCTCTTTGTAGCAAGCTTGTTAAAAAATGAAACAACAATCTAGGGATTGAACTGGGAGCCCTGAGTATAGTTCTTTTTCCTGTGTCAAGCTCGTTAAAAACTGAAATAGTCACCTCTCTTGAACCTTAATTTCATCCACTCTTATCCTTTTTTCTCCATCTAGTAGAGAAATTGGTGACAACCTCAAGGTCGGTGAATGAATTGAAGCTTGGAGGGCATGTCTCCAGCCTTTGATGATCATTCTGGAGCTAATCCACTAGCTTTCAAGTTGGGGGCATACCGAGCTTAGTCTTTGTTCTTTCTCATGCTCGTAAATACATGAGAATGCATCCGAGAAAACTTTTATCTCTTTTTCAGACCCGCATGGATATACGAAAAAGGAACCCCTTGGATTCGTCTTTGAGCTCTTTTCAGACTCTCTAAACATGAAAAGATTGCCGAGTGATCTTGCTTCCTTTCCCACTCGTTAAAAGGTTTGAAAGGGCGTCTTTTGAGTGATAATTTATCTCTTTTTCGGCCTCGCGAGACTAAAATTATGAAAAAGGACAACATTGGAGTCATCTTTAAGTTGTTTTCAGACTCTCTAAATATGAAAAACCACCGAGTTTACCTTCTTTGGACTCATTAAACAATCATACATTGAAGGGCCCATATGGGATCGAACCCTTACTTCTTCAAGTTCATTAAAAAAAGGAAGCAGGACTTACTGAAGGTGAGTCATATCGAGCATCAACCCTCCTTAGCTCGTTAAATTAAAAAAGAGGTACTCGTCTATCTAGATGGGGGAAAATTTAAAGAAGCAAGCCAAGCATTTTTTAGAACACTACCAGTAACTCTTATGGTCTCCCTTGAACATGACATTTTGTCTTTGCACACATTTTAATCCGTTGAACCTCTGCACTGAGCCAATCCTCTGAGTTTCTTTTACTCCTTTGGGTCACCTGACAAAAGTCACAATATCCACTGCATCATCAAGTTTTCGTCCATGTCCCGTTTCTGCTGTTGTACCTCAGTGTTCATGGGAAGTATCTGCCTCGAGAATAAGCCATCACAAATATCATGTTTCAATACCTGTGTCAGTCCATGTTCATTTGATTTACCAATTACATCTCTGTGACCATTTCGTGTCATTGATGGGGGATACATCAATTCCCTCCTTCGATGAGTCTATTCCTGTCAACTTCAACACATTATCTAGGAACTAGACTTAGAAACGAGTTAGTACCTTCGAACCTGCATGCCTCAATGACATGCCTCCTTGTGTTCATCATTGACCTCTGATCAGATTATTCCACAGATGTTCGACTTCATCTCATCCATTCACATTCGTTGGAATGTACTAGAGTACCTTGGGAATCATTGACATCAATGGTGATCTCCCTCGCGCTTGTTAACGGTTTACATCATTGATCGGTAATCAAGTGGTTTCTGCCATGTTCAACATCAGAACATCTATTCACATGATTAAATTTGTACTACATCGGGATCGGTAAGAAGACCCTGGGTTGAGTTTCATCACTCTTATGTATACTTTTCCCAGGTTGCGAAGGAGTTCTTTTGAACTATGACACATATACTGTCACATAGATCCACTTTGTATTGGTCGTGGCTATGTCTTGTCATCTCGTAGATCCACTATGTATTCTTCGTGGCTACGATCAGTTCAGGTCATAGGAGTATAGATCCACATTATATCTATAGTGGCTATACCATTTTTTCAACATAATTATGGATCTGCAGTGTATTTTATAGCAGCCATACCTAAAATGTCTTTATCACTCAAGCATAGGTATGCCTACCTTGGGTTTGAAACATGTCATAATATTTGTTTGATGGTTGTGTGAATCTTTTTCTGGTCTCTCTGCATCCATACCCTTGCTCAAAAAAAGTCTACAAAGTACTTCAGTCATCATCGTATTCTAACTTCATACTTTGGGAGGCAATCTGTTACACCTAAAAATTACTCACTTCGATAGTGTCGCAAGTGTCATCATTACGAGTGTTGTAAGTTTCTCATCTTGTCTGCAAGTGTCACATATTAAATACAAGTGCTGCAAGTGTCACAAGCATTATACTGCCATCTTTCCCATGTCGTGCCTCTAACGACATCACAAAGACACTTAAGACACCCCAAAGCCTAATTTTGAATAAGAGAAGTCACTTGACAGGGAGTACAAACCTTTTGCCATGGAAAAAACACTCAAAAACTGAATTTTGGAGAGGAGCGCTCCCCTACCCACTGTCAGGGAGTGATGGTGCCCCTTGAGCCTCTTTGGGGGAGTGCTTGAGCACCCTGAGCACCCTTTTGGGGGAGCACTACCCTTTTTTTGTAAATTCTGGGTTTGTTGAGGCAAATCAGGGAAGAATCCCTCAACTCCTGAAGGTAGTTGGAATCGAATAGATGGTCAAGGCATGAACTTAGGGAATATCCTCAACTGAAGGAGAGGAATCCTCAACTTATCCCAAATATCTCTCAAGTGGTTGGACCTCTCCAAGGTTATATAAGGAGGCCTTCTCATGGTGAAAGGTACATGGAAAAGATTGGAGATGTGAAACTGATGATCTCATGAGTGAGATGTCATCAAAGTAATCAATGTAGATTGATTGAGCAAAGGGGTTGGACAAGGAGAATTGGAAGAGGCTACTGCACCTTCATTCAAAGGATTGCAAGTACTTTTAGTTGTTCTCATTAATAATCAATGCTTGGCCTATTTATTTCAAGCTTGTGCTTATTCCATATGAGTTTATCTACAGTAGATGGATCTATGATTGAGATAATCTCAGTAGAGTAGGAAGTCCATCGTATCTTTGTTTGTCTTACATGATCTATCAGGGAGCTCAAGATCGAAGCTCAACCAGGACTTTGCAAGAACAAATGTCTCTAGTAAGGTACATATCTTTCTCCTTCTCTTTCATTCATTAGCCTGATAGGATCTAAAAAGAAGTCAGTGTCCATGTTAAGCACTTTTTTGTCTTGGTCTTAGGAGTCTAGAGACCAAGAGGGAATCCACTTGTCCGTAGGGGGATTCACCTACAACAAGGCCCCACCTTTCACACCTCCACTGTATTGGCCCTTCTTCACCAAATTTAGCTCAGTCCTCCAAATCACGTTGTATCTCTACACTACTTTAGCCCTCTGCTAAATATGATTTTTTTTTCCTCGGGAAACATGACACCTGCATCAAGAAACGTGTCATGTATTTAGGTGGTTTTTCGGCACATGGTTTTTGCTGATGGTTTTCTATTTCCGGTTAAGGAATTAGAGTTTTGGATTAATCCAGGTCATTGGGTTAGGATTTTGGATGCCGCTGGATCCTATATGTATATTGTATTGTAAACAATGTATCATAATGAATAATATAGAATATGTTGGTTTTCCCGGTTTGGGTTTCCAGGGGAAAAATCTCTGTGTAATGTTTGTATTTTCCATTGTATCTTTTTCTGTTCTTTTTCTGAATATCTGTTTGCAGTAGATATTGTACAAGGTTAGAATTTATAGTACATCCTTTGATTTCCTTGGTGGTTATGCGATCTTCTCAAAGAGAGTAAGTGAGAAGTGTGTGCCACTGGAGAGGTTTATCCTCTATGGTCCTATTGGTGATCCTAACTAGATTCTTGTTAGTGGACTCGACTTTCCCATTTCCTCGGGGATAATAAGAAGATGAAGTGAAATGTTTGACCTCTAATTTAACCAAAAATTGAGTCGACTTAGCAGAAATGAAAGTCGGGCCATTTTCTGTAATGATATCTAATGGAATTTCGAATATGGAAAAGATATTAGTTTCTAAGAAAAAAATTACCTGATCATCCTGTGCATGCTTAAGAGGGACAACCTCAATCCACTTAGTAAAGTAATCAGTGTCTTTCAAAATAAAGATATTCCCTATGGAAGTCGAAGGATTGATAGGACCAATAAAGTCTAGGCCCCATTTAGAAAAAGGGAAATCTGGGAGGACATGTTGTAAAGGCATGGCATAAAGATGTTCTTTCCCAACAAATATTTTGCACTTATCAAAAGATCTTGGGAATTTATAAGAATATAGAAATATTGAAGGCCAATAGTAACCATTTCTTATGATTTTAAAGGCAATAGCTTTAGCATAAAAATGGCCACCAATGTGAATGACAAAAACTGATGATCCATGAATTTCATGTAGCTATTTTTGTGCTTCTTCATCATTCACACATCGAAGTAATAAACCATCAACAAAACTTCTAAACAAAAAGTCTCCTAAAATGATATACCTGGAAGATTTGAGGTGGAGTCTCCTGCTCTGGTGAGGATCCAAGTTATTTGGGCATTTTTGATGCTGCAAGTAATACACCAGATTTCTATACCAAGGATGTTCAGCTACAGAAAGATTTTTATTTTCAATATAGAATAGAGATGAAAGAGGATTATCTTGATCATCAAGTTCTTCACTTGGTTCAGGGTGCTAAGCTAAGTGAAGGGATAAGTCTCATCCCTTGATCATTTTTGAAGTCATGATGGTTAAATCATGCTCCTAAATTTTGGCAAGCCAATGTGCAAGTTTTTCTGAAATATAAGTTTGTGAGAGAAGAAACTAGATAGTAGGTAAAATGACTCTTACTTGCGTATGATTGCCTAAAATAAAGTGGCGAAAGTTTTCTATAGCCTTAACAAGAGAAAAAACATGTTTTTCAATAAAAGAGTAATTTATTTCATCATCTGATAAACTCTCGCTCATGTATGCTACAAGTTTTTTGTTTTTTTGGTCATCACTCTATAAGAGGATAATATAAATTGCTTCCTTGGTGGCATTGTTATATATGATAAAATCTTTCTCAAAATCTGGTTTCGCCAAAAATGGTGTGAAACTGATTTCTTTCTTAATCCTAAGGAAAGAATTTTTGACGTCATATGTCCAAGAAAAAGAACGATCTTGCTTCAAAAGATTATGAATTGGTTTAACCATGACAACAAAATCACAAACAAACCTACAAAAAAAATTGATAATGCCCATGAAATCTTGGACTTCTTTCTTGGAGGTGGGGGTAGGAAGGTTTAGAATCATAGTAATTCTTTCGATATCAATGCTTATTACTGAATTAGAAACAATATGACCAAGGATTTTTCCCTTAGTGACACCAAATATGGATTTGGAAGGATTTAAAGAAATGCCAAATTTTCTGCAATGCATGAGAAATTTTCTAAGAGGAACAAAATGATCCAACTGGTTCTTTAAATAGATAGTCAAATAATCAAGATAAAATTGGATAATTTTACCGATCATATCATCAAAAGCTATCTTCATAGCTCTTTGAAAGGTGGCACCTGCATTAGACAAGCCAAAAGGAATTCTTTCATAAGCAAAGGTGCCCCAACATGTAGTAAATATGGTTTTATATCTATCAGTCCTCTTTACCTTGATTTGATTATACCCAGAAAATCCATCAAGTAAGGACATCATTTGTGACCCTGCAACTTGTTGTAAAATCATTTCCATATTAGGGTGAGGAAAATGATATTTGATGCTTGATATGTTCAATGCACAAAAATAGACACATAATCTAATTTGACCATTAGTCTTCCGAACATGAACCAGATTTGAAACCCACTTGGAATACTTAACTGGAAATATTATACCATCTTTCGATAACTTTTCCAACTCTTTCCTAATAGTAGCTTCAAGTGCAGGGTTAATAGGTCTTTGTATTTGCCTAACTAGTTTTACCCATTCCTTGATAGGAATGGCATGTTGTAGGAGAACAAGATCAAAACCACGAAGATCCTCATATGACCATGCAAAAACATCTTGAAATTCACGAAGTAGTTCTGTGAATTTTTCCTTTTCTTCATCATAACATTGGGCACCTAGTTTAACGATCTTTGGAGATTTGGGTATCCCAAGGTTCAAGGAAATGGTATGACCCAGTTTAATTTTTAACTCCTCTTCCTTATGTGTCTCTTTGTTGCTTACATCACTCGATGAAAATGAACTTTCGAGAGGATTCAAGGCTTTAGGAAATTTATCGTCTTCAATGGATATGATTTCCTTGGGCTTAAACGGTTCATTTTGTATGAAAGCACAAATGCCTTCATCACTCAAGAACACCTACCATGATTCCATGTTATCAGGGATATGAGGACAATATAGAGATTGAAACATACAATTAGGTCTTTCAGGCAAAAACTGTCGGGTAGGGGATGCTGCGAACACAACTAGCCTATCATCCATCGAATTGAGTTCCCTATTAACATGGGTGATGTTAAATGATAACAATTTTGAAATGAACATCCAAACAACTTGGGTATCGTGTTTAAGTAACTTATTGCTAGGTGAATAAATATTACGTACAAGGTTCACAACAAGTTCAGAATCACCAGACACTGTAAGGTGGCCACAACCAAGGTTATATGCATTTTCGATGCCTCACAATAAGGCCTCAAACTCGGTGACGTTGTTTGTGCAAGAAAATTCTAACCTATAAGAAAAATTGTGGATTTTACCGATAGGAGAATAGAGAATAATGTCGACTCCATTACTTTCGTTTGAGCATGAGCCATCGAAATGCATGTGCCACATGTCATCGTCAAAATCAATTGGTTCAAGGATAGTGTCACCCTCATCAGAAAATATAGAGTATATTCCCAAATCTTCCTCAAGATAATTTACGTTAGGTTGGGGAACAATCTCTATATATGGTGAAATTATTCCTTCCCTCGGGACTATAATGTTATTTCCTTTCTGAGGGACAGACAAATGTGTCCCATAAAGTGAAAGATATCCACCTGTTAAGGCTTGCTAATCTCTTCCTAAAATAATTGAATAGTTTCTTATTGACATATCAATTACCTGGATACCGAGGGTTGTTCTTATTTCAGGATGCATGCACAGAACTAAGGTTACATCTTTTATTTCACCTATAGTTGACTGTTGCATACTGTTATAAGAGATCATTCTTCTAGAATTTTCATTAGTGCATGATAAACCAAGCTCTTCCATGATAATTTTTAACATTACACTTGGACCAGACCCACCATCAATTAGGAAACAATGAGTTATTTTATCCATAATTTTAATAGAAATATAAAAAGGGGGATTTTTTACAGGGTTCCTAAAATTATTTACACCTATTTATTTATAGTTGAATCCTCTTCTTTTGATTCTTCAAAAAGATTGGCTATGGAAGAAATTTTACCTTCCATAAAATTCTTGAGATGCTTTTATTGTTCAGGGATGAAAACCATGTCCAAAAGGGTAGCTTCAGCCTTGATATTAGCCAATTTGTTAAGGATGTTGTATTTAGAAGAGGGAAGAGGGGAAGGAACTCCTTGATTTTCTAGAGTTTTGATAGCTTGTGCACCAACACATTGCGAATATGAGCTTGGGGAGGAAGAAGTATGAGGAGGGTCATATTTTCCCTTGGCAGTGTAAGATTTGTTCTTGGTATTGATTATCATAACATCCTCTAGTTCAAACCAATCTATAACAACGATTGTGGTATTGGTCCTTTTACCAAATATCTTATCTATGGCATTTTTCTTAACTTCGCAATTACTTTCTTCATGATTTTCTTCACAAAATTTACACCAACTGTGAGACATAATGGCCGTTGGATGAAAAGTTTTTTTATTAGTATTCCTAAAATGAATTCAGGAAGAAGAAGATGCCCCAGGGGTGGGCGAAGAAACACTTCCCTTTTGTTCTTAGGATATCATCTTATTATTCATATCCTACACGAGTTGTAGGAGGGAAAACATATCTGTTTTCTTGACCGAGTCCCCTTTAGGGAGACCTGTTATTTCGAGTTTCTCCTCATATTCTAGACAAGTATGAAGAGCAGAGTCGAGATTGTCAATATCCTTTTCTTCTAGTCTATGATGATAAGGGGAAGGTAGCGCATTATAATAATGCATGAAATCAACCTGATTTTCAGGGCGGATTAGTTCACAGATTTGATTCTATAATTTGGTGAAACAAAGGTTAAAATACTTAATGATTTCACCATATTTATAGGAAATGTTGTTGTATTCCCTTAAATGCTCAGCTGGACTCTTGGACTATCCATAAGTTGACTTGATCCAATAAACCAACTCTTCCCAAGTAGAAATAATTTTGGGAGGGGATCAAAAAAATATTTCATAGCTTTCCCTTCGAGGGAGTAGACAAATAAATGCATGCAAGTGTCGTTATCATTGGCCCCTATGTTATGAAAAGAATTAGAAAATGCTACTAGGTGTTCATTTTTGGTAACGATTTTATTTCCCGAAAAATTAGGTAAATGTTCCTTAAACTTCGGTAATGGGTGAGTATCCGGTGCCATATTTAGGGGAGAGGACACGTGCCATGGGATGGTCGTAGCATCTTCTTCGAACTGAAAAATACCATATTTCTTTACCACTTTAGTCGGATTGGTAGTGGATTGAACATGGACCTGATGGTTATATATATTACCAATTACTGAAGAAGCAGAAGGTTGGGAGGAGGAGTCACCTTCGGTTCCACTACCACTACCCGCATAGGTCATGTTGAAGGTAATAGGTATAGGTGATGAAGGTGAACTAGTAGAATCAGACAAAGTTCTCCATAGAGCACTTTCTTGGGTTGACAGAACAATTTTCCTCCTTATTTCAAAAATAGGAGTAGTTTTAGGGGACAATCCCCTTCTTTGAGAGAGATGTGAGGGTTTGAGGAAATGAAAAAGAAAACCAAGGATTTAGGAAAAGAGAGGTTACTTCTAATTTATGGGCTGCCTTTTCCTGTCTTCCCAATGTTCACAGATACTTATATATCTTTCAATTACTTCCAAAAAGCGTTCAAGTTCAGCAAGAGTACTAGCAATTTCCAAAATAGTGTTGAATAAGGTCAAAACAATGCTAGTTTGGTCATCAAGACCATTTCCAATATTGGGTTGTCTTGTAACAGGTATTGTCATAGGAAATAAATCAGTCAAGGAGTACTTAGACAAAATAGAAAAATTTGAAGATAATTGTGAATACAATTAACCAGAGAGATATGGAAGATCTCCCCCAGTATGGTCGCCAAATAAATGTTGAGGAAAAGGTATGGAAAACCTTACTCAATCATTTTTAGATCTTTTCAGGCAAAGACAAGATAGCTGGGAATGTTACCCGGGGTTTATAGCCTCAAAAAAAATTGCTTAATCCACAAGTATTAAGTACAAAGGATCAAGGATGGTTTTATGTGTTAAATATAATAGTGCAACATAAATAAACTTAAACAAAGTTACATGAATGTGTACAGAAATTATACAAATGTGTACATGGAGATAAAAGAAAAAGAATGAACCAGATCATTAAATCACATGTGTGAGACAGAAACAATAATCTAATTTTTCATTTTTTCATTATGAGATACAAAACTGAGTTCTCTCTACAAACCCCTATGAGGGTAGGGACCAAAGTCAAATTTAGAAACCTTCGATGGGCACCATACAAAAAGTCTCTGACAACAAGAAGAAAAATGAAGCTAAAGATCTGAATAAGCTTGCCACTAAATTCCATCACTTGAATCTACAAGATATTCTTTATCAGTCATGAAATTCAATTCATGCACAAACAAAAATACATAGACTTCCAAAGATAAATCATACAACTTTAAAACAAGATGCTGAAATAAGTGATTCATTTTTTGAATTATGTTGCCTTCAAGAAGACCCTGCTGTCATCAAGAGGATTAAGTTTTCTAGTAAACTCAGAATGAATGAAAGTTAAAAGTATCTCACTAGTATATAGCAAACCTTATGGTTGTAGTTCTCCTTCTATTCTCTCCCCCTTGCCTCTTCATTTCATTGAGATTTTTTTCCTTCTCAATAAGTTAGGGTAGTTCAACTACCTTTCTTTAGTTAAGTCAAATTAGCTTAAATAAGTAGTTAAGACAAGTAATAATAGTGTATATAAATAAAGGTCTAATTAATAATAACTAAATAGGTGGGACCCCTTGTGACTCCCAACAAATAAAATATAAAACTCAACCATTTGATTTCAAATATATCCTCCTTGTAACTCTCGTTCTCATAACTATGATCAAATATTTTAAATATCAGCAAAATATAATATGACCATATCCAAAAGTATCATATCCATGTTGTCCCAAAAAAAACTTCCTAAATATATGCTTTCTATCCAAAACTTTGTCAAAGTAAAAATATTGTCTTCAACATAAAAAATAACATTAACCATCGTCAAAAACCATATTTACTGTGAGAGGCATTTGGCCTCTTTTCACTATTGTCCCCTTTTGAATTTTATGTGGCAGTCTTTGTCTGGTTAGATGCTTAAGGCTTAACTGCAATGATAACATGAGAACAATCACCCTTAAGATGAAGGCAGGAAGACATAGATTTGGAAGATTCTTTGGATGAGCTGGAGGGAGTGGCTACTCCTTTTCCCTTGTCCTGCACAGAATTAGGGACATCTATTCTTAATCTCTTACTGGCATGATATGATTCCATGGGTGAGACAACATGATCAGCTTGGGAAATTTGATTCTTTGGTGGTGGAGGGGGTAATGGTAAAGAAGCAGTAGGCAAATTGTGATGATGAAAAATAGGCTAGTGGACAATATCTTTCGAACCGTCGCTGGAGGGTGGTTCTGGTCACATTGATACATGAGGAGGGACTGGGATACCATAAACGTTTTTTATGTGCTTGCAAGGGAGGTCTTTCAGGTTAGGGATGGAGGATCCCTTGTCCTACTAGTTTGAAGAACTCATATTGGAAAAGATGGTTCAATTCCTGGGGATCAACATCAAAATTTATTGAAAACTGAGGTCTTCTATGACCCCTCTGCCAATTTCCCAGCCTCTATTTCCTCTGCCATTACTGCATCTGTTGAAAAAGATCATTCTGAAGAAATGTTCCAATTAGTTATGAAAACTCTTGACAGTCCATGCATCAACCCTACCTAAATAAAATCAAAGGTTGGATCTATCATCCTCAACAGAAGCACATGCAATCAATCCATTCATCATATTACTCAAATAAATAATTAATTTCTATTGAACATGGAATGATAGGGTTATTGGGAATATGAATGGTTGATAATGAATGAAAAGTGGTAGCATGGACGGAAACCACCAACATATACTTTTCAAGCAAACACAAATGAAAATTCCATCTAAAAACAATACTTCCATTTCCAATTTTCAAACACCAGTCACTTCCTTTTCCTTTTTATTATTTCTTTTGAAATGCCATTTACAATAACAAAACATGGATTTAAAAATGAATATGGGAAGATGGTGGGCTTGTAAGGAGAGAAAAATGGTATAATGAATGAGAAATGAAATGGACATTGTTACATTAAATAAAACAACACTTTTTCTTTTAAAATAACATACCCTTAATTTCCAAAAAACATTTTAAACTGTAGAAAATCTCAAAGTTAAAGACACAACAACTTCTATATCAAACCCAAAGCAAAAATCCAAGACTATCAAACACATCCATTGTATTTCCTATCCTTTTTTCATTCATGTTTGATCAGAAAACAACACAATTTATATATAGACTATCCATAATTCAAACTATCAACGATCATATACAGAGCGCTTAGAGAAGACATGAGGAGGATGAGAAGAATCCATTGAACTTAATCATTTACATCAACCAATTTCAATTGATGCACAATGGATTGGGTTCGAGACCCTTTATTCTATTAGCTGGTTTCTTTTCCTTTTTCCTAAAAATCAAATGACTCCAAACATCACCGATCCAAAAGAACTATAACGAATTTCTTCCTACTGTACAATTTATTTCTTTTATTTGTAGAGTCCTTTTAATATGATGGAATATCAACATAATCATTTTCCATTAATTAAAATAGACCACATCAAGTGTGTAATGGAGTGTAACAAGGCCAACAAATATTGAACATACGAGGCTAGTATCTACTTATAGTATTTTCTATGTGATAGGCCGGGTTTGAAACCCTGGCGTTCTTTTCTTTTATTCACTATACAGTCTTCAAAATGACCAAAAATCATGTAGGTAATCAACCAATGGACTAAGGATATATGCAAGTAATGAATCTTTTCACTGTCAGGTTAACACATAATTGATTCACAATCCATGTTCAAGCTCACAACAACCACGAAAAAAGAGAACATGGTCTGAACAACCAGGTGAGTGAGACAAATTTGTAGGTGGGGTTTATAACATGAAACCAAAATTTCCAACAAGGTTTGACACAGTTATTTCCAAGGTGGGTGCAAGGTAGAACCGGACTTGCATACTTTTGAACTGTGAAATGAAAAATCAATAGGGAAACAAAGCCTCATGAGTAGAGTAGGAGGTAATAATACTACATTGAAAGAACCCAATAACGACCATCTCATTTCTTTACCATAAAACCCTCCAGAATTCTATCTTGGGACGTGGGTGATAACAAACAAAAATTGCCATAACTCTATTAACAACAAGGAGAAATAATAACCAGTCATCCACCCCGAGCACAACCATAAATGAATAACTTCAACATGAAGGAACATTAAAACAAATTCCAATTTGCAACATTCGAAACACCAACCAATATCATTTGCACAGACATAATACACATCCAATCACCATATATTTCAGAAAGAAATAACTCTGCATACTAATTCTAAAAGTCAACACAAAGATTCTATCCAGAGCGAGTCTAGAATGATGAATGGAAGGGCGAGATTCACCATACATGTGATGAAAGAGCCGAAAAGAACCAAAGACCGCCACTATTCTCCAACGGCCAGGAAAAACGAAGGAAAATTAACCAGAGCAACCAAAATGTCTGACAAGGTGAGGGTGGTGAGATTGAGGTGAGGTAAGAAAGACATGCAGTAAATGCAAATTGCTTCTGCACCCACTCATTAATTTTCATCAACCATAGCTAGGGTGGAGTGCATCCAAACTTCATCATTTTGCATTAATCAAATTTAATTAAAATCCAACATGTCACTTCTATTTTTTCAAATTGAAACGAAAACCCTCTTATCCATAGTTTTATACCATCACCATAATATAATATGCCCCATATTTCTAACAAGTTCCACTTTTCAAGGATCGATTGACCACAAAACAATTGTATAAACATAGCTATTGTCCCCAAAATATAACCAACATCATAAACACAATATAGCATGAATGTAATATGTTATAACCAATGTGAGTGTGAGTTGAAAGTATGAATTTTAACCATATGCCAAAGCATATGTATAACAGTTATAACCAAAGTGCTTGTCACTTTATTTTGAATTTTAAATTTCTAGCACTTATAATCATTGATTGCATGTGAAAAATTGTTCGAATTCATGTTCTTTTCTCTAACTGTAAAATGATTCATAAAGTTGTCATGAGCGTAATTCAGAGAAGCGTTTATTTTTCACCATGATTCAAACAAGGGGGTCCCACCTATCTAGTATATTATTAATTATATGTATATAAATAAATAGGAATTGCAACCCATTTGCAGGCAAGGGTATTACGTTGTGCTTCTGGGCATCAACAGTTCTATAGTGGACCCCACTAGATCCGTTAATAAAAGGTGGGAAGACATATGATAATCCTTAGGAAGGTTAGAAGTGTCGGCATGATCAAAGCCATTGGAGGTCAGGCCCGAGAGCCGTCAGATCTGGATTAGTCCCAATAGAGTGGTCTTCAATAAAGCTGGTATTTGGGTTCGTTAGTAACTCTGTGGAATGGTAACCTCGACGATGACGAAGATGGGCCCCACTTGATCGAAACCTTTGATATAGAGGGTCTGATGGGTCAAGTGGAAGGTGCCTCATTAGTTCCACATAGGATAACATGAAGGATGGGAAGACACGTGGATGACACATGTTAGTGAGGTGGCCCTTGGACCAATAAGGGCCTAAGAAACTTTGGAAGGCAATAAATTTTGATCCAGGACTTGGATCTGAGCATACTTACTGTCATTGGAAAGATCTTAATGAGCATAAGACAATGGTTCCCTCGAGAAGTGTTTTTGAGATGATTGATGAAAGGTGAAACTTTAACACCCCATCAACCTAAGTAAGGATTATGGGGTTGGGTGTCTTACATAGAGTATCAATCCCCCATGATTGAAGTGGAAGGTAAGATTGATAACAAACCCATAGCAATTTTAATTGATCTTGGAGCTATCCATAGTTACATAAAATACAACATTGTTGAAAGGTTGCACTTACACAATACTAAGCATGATAAATCTTGGTTAGTTCAATTGACCACAATGACTAAGAGGAAAATCAATGAGCTCGTTAAAGATTTCCCCATAGACATGAATGGACTGAACATAAAGGAAGATGTGAACATCATACCATTGGGTTCATATGATTGTATAATTGGCATGGATTGGTTGGAGAAACACCATAATGTCCTAGACTATTACAACAAGACAATCATTTGACTTAATGAGGGAGGGAAGCAAGGAAAAATCCAAGGCATTCTGAAAGCTATAACTATTAGAGAAATTTCAACTATGCAGTTGAAAAATAGTTTTCAGGAAGGATGTCAAAATTTTGTAGCCCCTATGGAAGATGAAGCTTGGGATAAAGTGGAAATATGAAAGCATTGAAGACCATATGGTCTTTAGATATTTTGAAGATGATTTTGGGGAAATATCAAGACTTCCACAAAAGAGGGACATTGATTTCTCTATTGATTTGGTGCCATGAGCTGACCCAGTGCCCAATAAACCTTACAAAATGGGCACACCTGGATTGAAGGAGTTACATATGTAGCTTGAAGAAATTTTGAAGAAGGGGTATTTATTCCCATGCATGTCACCTTAGGGAGCCCCAGTTCTTTTTGTGAAGAAGTAGAATGGAAACTTAAGGATGTGTTTTGATTTTAAGCAGTTGAATAAGGTTGCCATAAGGAACAAATATCCTTTTCCAAGGATTGATGATCTTTTGATCAGCTGGAAGGTGCAAGAATCATTTCCAATATCGACTTGAGGTCAAGTTATCATTAAGTGAGGATAAAAGAAGAGGATATCAACAAGACAACATTAGGGACAAGGTATGGGAATTATGAATTTATTTTAGTGTCATTTGGGCTATCAAATGCCCCAACTATTTTTATGTGCCTTATGAATGGAATATTTAGGGAATACTTGGACAAGTTTGTGATTATTTTCTTATATGCTATTCTCATCTACTCAAAGACATAGGAAGATAATGAGAAACATTTAAGAATCGTGTTCCAAGTTTTAAGAGAGCATAAATTGTATGCCAAGATAATTAAGTGCATCTTTTATCAAAATAAGATTCACTACTTGGGGCATACTATTTCATTAGATGAGATAACAGTTGATCCAGAGAAGATAGAGGCCATTAGAGGATTTTCAATGCCAATAAATGTTATATAGGTCAGATCATTCATGGGTCTTGTCAGTTATTACTGAAGATTCATAAAATTATTCTCAAAGAATGCAAGCCCAATCACTTCATTTCAAAATAAGGGAGTGAAATTTGAATGGACTCCAAAATGTGAAGAAAACTTTCAGCAGTTGAAATACATATTGACTAGTGCGCCAATATCGAAGATTACAGATATAGATGAAGATTTTTTTGTGTGCACTGATGCATATAAGGAAGGGATCGATGGAGTCCTCACTCAAAGTGATCATGTGGTATCCTATGAGTCCTGAAAAATAAAATAGCATAAGAGGAATTATGGCCCCAATTATCTAGAATTAGCAACCATTATTCATGCATTAAAAATGTGGAGACATTACCTCATGTGGATAAAATTTGAGCTAAGGACATACCACTATGGTCCGAAACATTTATTTGGAAAACCCACATTAAATGATAGACAAACTAGATGGCTCGGATTTCTAAGTGAATACAACTTTGAAATTAGACATATAAAAGGAAATGAGAATCAAGTGGTTGATGCACTATTGATCTAAAATATTATTTTATGGTATTTGAGTCAACCTCACAAGGATAAAATCTGTTAAGGTCCTAACCCGCACATAGGTA
>ML778509.1:420090-435433 GCA_009831015.1 Picea engelmannii | reverse complement strand
CTGATTCAAAGTGCTATTTCTGTTGCTATTTCGTATATCATTTCTGTGTATTGTGAAGATTATGCTGGATATTTTACTGTTATTCTTTCATTTCTAGCATTTCGTTTCTGTTCTGCATATTTTATATATCTGGTATCTTGCAAAATACCAAGGAGAAATCTCATGCTTGAATCAAATTATTTGAGATTACAATAACACAATATCCCAAAATAGTTCTTTGTGAACCTCAAAAATAATATATGTCTTTAAAAATACAAGGTAAATGTATTGAAATAAAATATTTATGTTTTTCCTTCAAAGAGGACTGGGATGGGGCTCCCGCAGACCATGAAATGAAAAGACCTAGAAGAAACAAGAAAAACAGTTAGGGATCATCCTGGGTTTCACAAATTGCTGGGAAATGAAAGGAAATATGACAAATGATTGTATAGGAAAGGTAACAAGAACAAGAGTAAGGTTGTTGCTTGACTCACTAAGATCGAAAGTTTTTCTAAACACTTTACTTGCTTGAAGGTGCCTATTTTTTAGATGCTTGTTGTGGTTGAGGTGGCATAATTTCTACAACCATTTCTTGTTGTTCTGGGTCGATGATTTTGATTGAGGCTTTTCTTAACCAATCCTCAATATATTCCCTCATGGGGGCCATTGTGATCTCATGCCTAGTCTTTATTTCAAACAACTCATTCTCCATTTCTCTTAGGTCCATGCCTAATTGGTGCAACATGTCATCTACCACATCATTTATGTTGATGTATCTAACTATCCACCTTTCGATTACTTCCCCAGAGAATTCTATTGATTCTGTGAACTCGTTTTCCCATACAACTTTCAATACACTAATTTGGTCTAATTATTTCTCTTTAGATGAAATTATTGTATCCATTAATAGGCTCGGGTCATCAAGTTCTTTCATGAGATCATCAAGCTTAAAGAATAAGTCACGTATTTTTTTCTTCAAATCATCTAGTAAATTTATCATTTCTGTCAAGTTTTTTATTCTCTTCAACGAACATGCATTAATTTGTTTTATCTAGATGTTTGAAGGGATTTTTTCTCTCTTCTGTGAATATCACTTAAGATTGAAACTTTAGCTGAAAATATACCCACAATGTCCTTGTAGAAACCTTCATCATTCTCTAGATATTTCTGAAGATATTCTTTGAAATTCATAATCCTTGCTGCAAATTTGGTTGAGCTCTGTGCAAGCTCCCAGATTTATTGAATCAAATCTATTCTTTTTTGTATCTCATCTCCGACATACTTTCTTTTTTATTGCAACAAACTAGATGAACCTTTCCATTTGTTGTTTCTTTCCAAGATATATTTAAAGGTTCTGCAAACAACGGTCCTAGAATTAAAGTTGCCTCTAATTTCTTTATTTTTTGTTTTAATTATAAATTTTCCTTTTCAACATTATTGACAGATTGTTCCAGTGATTCTTCGGTTTCTTCATGGAATTGTGCAATTTTTTATGGTTTATTCCCATTTCTTGTATGCCTTCTTGTTTCTTGTATTAACTTTCTCAATTATCATTTTTTTACACTCTCGATTATAGGTCATGTGGTGCAAAGATACATACTCCTCTTCAAATATCTTTGGTTCATGTGTGACTAGGGCTTCGGTGATTTCTCAGATTTCCAACAGTCTTTGCTTAGACCAACTAGGTTCTTCAATAAGCTCATCCACATCCATAACTCGTGGGATTTCTTGAGTTTCAGGTATGCCTAACCCTATTTTCTATGTATCCCTTTTTCTTTTGGTAGAAGTATATACAATATTGATTTTTTTTTGAGATTTTTCTTTATTGGGTCCTTATCACTGCCATTGTTTGATCTTCCAACAGGTGTTTTCTTCATCTCCATACCACTGCATCTAGATTTTTTTCTTATTGGGGTACTTTTTTGGGACATAATCGATGAATTGGGATTTTTATATGTTTCTTCTCTACCTTGTTGTCGATATCCCTCATTGGTACTGACTAATTCCTCTATGTCATTAAAAGCTTGGTGGACCGAAGCTTCAAATTATCTCCACCTCCCTCTTTAAATTGTTCAATTTTGGTAAAATAAGAAGAATAACCAATTAAGTACATATGTGAAGTAAACATATCATTTGGATCAAAACATTCAACAAATTCAACTTCGTTTAGGTTGAGTTAGTCAAGATGACTTGAGATTTGATCCAAATGGGATATGTGTTTTACAATAATTTCTCCAATTTTCCAAGGCAACGAGATGAATTGCTTCTTTCTTTTCTCGTTGAAGAAGTGATCCTAGGACTTATATTTCCTGCAAACTTCTACAATGAAATGCCTATATAATACATAAAATGGGAGGATGAAATGTTTCTCTTCACAACCAGATAACCTTATGATACTAAAATATTCAGTGGTTAAAAAACTCTTTTCCCCGTGAGAAAGGTGCCATCGTCGAGTGATAACTTTGACATATTAGGGCCAAAAACTAATTTTTTAAACTATGAGATAAAATTATTGTGAACTGGGTAGAAATAATACTGAGCTTTTTGCCTCCACAAGGCTGGATACCAGGTGCAGACTGGTTTCGCTTTAAAATAAATGCTCCTTGCCCTCGATAAGTTGTTAAACACATGACAATATGCTATGGAGAAAATAATATAGGATGTCATATAAAATTTCCAGGTCTTTTTCAAATTACTCAATTGAAATGAGATTTCACTAGAAATAATATGACCCCAATCAATGACAGGATTTTCATGCAGAGCAAAATGAAGGATATAGATGATATTTCTTGGTACAAAGGTCGTGGATTCCATACCAATAATATGAGAAAATAACCAGGCAAATTCCTTGTATGGGTATTTCAAGGAACTTACCTCAATATTGGAAGCACTAATGTTAATATCTGGGTCGACCAAATATTTACTAAGGATCTCTTCTCCTCCTTTGTATTGTTTGAGAAATTCATTAGCCTCTTTTCCCTTGAATCACATGGTGGGCATGGGGATCTGTAACATTATGGTAAATACTAAAGGAGCTAAATAGATAGGATGTTTTCATTGGAGATGGATTATTCTATTTTCTAAATTTAATTTATCTGCACACTACTGAATGATTTCTTTAAAATATGTTACCTCTGGATCACAACCAACAAGGGCTATGTCTAAATTCCAGACTAGTTTCCTCTTTTTCTCAACTGGGGGAGGGTCTTGTAATTGTAAGCTTGCGACAATTGGAACTCTTAATATTCACATCCAAGTGTATTTAGTGTATCTCCGCAATACAATTCCTTTCTCTTACTTGACATTATTTACACTATTTTATAGTCTTGGAAATAGGTGGCGCTATTGTCAATATTCACAACTTGGAATATTATTTAATTTACCACATATTGCTTTGATGGTTTAATCTTTGTAGTTCTTATTTCAAATTTGTTGGCCTGTATGACAAGATTTTTGAATTTATTACAACGCTTACAAGACCTTTGCCACTTTAATAATGACGTTATGTCCGCACAAGTGGTAGTTGATGTGGCTGGGAAAATAAATGTGATGGGAAGTGGTGATGTGATGCCATGGTAGATGAAAAGTGGTTAGGTATGGAGGTGTATAATGAGGAACAAAAATTGCATTATGTAGGATGAAGGATTGTGGGCCTGGGGATATATGAGGATGGAAATGGTAAAAGGGAAATACCCCTGTATCATAAGTATGAAAATTGACTAAGTATGGGAGAGGATTATTTTTTGGGTTGCGGAAAAAAGAGATACATTTTTAAGAACACGGGATTGTGGGTCGGCGGGCATGTGGGTCTGAAGACATGGGAAAAGGGTGAATGGGATAATATTCCCCCCCACATCCACATTTCAAGAAAAAGACTAAGTATGAAAAGCTTAAAAAATGAATTTTAGAGGATGCAGAGGTAAGAGGTAAAATTTGAGGGTAACGTGATTGTGGGTCTGTAGACCTGGGCAGATACGACTCTGGGACATGTTGTACTCTTGCATCATTTGGAAAATGACTAAGTGTTGGAAAGTTTGAAAGAGGGGAAAAATACTAAGTATAAATACATGGGTTTGTGGGTATGCAGATTTGAGAATTGGATTGTAGTATGACCCACAAATAACATTTTAAAAATAAAAAGAGACTAAGGAGATTTAGAAAAACCAAAGGAAAAAAAAAGGATAGGTATGTATGTACAAATATTGATCATGAATGTGGATCAACATATGGCTCGAATTGTGGGACAATGACCCCCTGTGGGTTACTGAGAATCCATAATATTCTTCCATTGGGAAAATGGAGTCAAAAAGAAAATAAAGAGGGAAAGTGAAAAAAAAAATACTAGAAGGATATATACAAAGCAGTACCAAGAAAAATTATGTACAGATGTTGGTTTGGGGGTTTTAACAAAAGAAATGTTTCAGATATTACCCATTCATAGGTAACGTTTGAATCGTTCCTTTCATATCCTTAAAAGAGTATGAATTGTAACTAATAACCCTTTCAATCTAATATGGGCCTATCCAAAGAGCTTCAAATTTTGTGTGGAAAGATGGTTTTTCCTTTGCTTTGTTCCACAACAAAACTAATTGATCCCTTTGAAAATCCTTTGAAGTATTACTCTTGTCAAAGTTGTTTTGACTACCTGTTGTCTTTTGTTCATTACCAATATTGCTTGTTCCCTCTGTTCTTCTAATTGCAAGAGTTCATTATATCTTTTTAACATTGGTGATTGTTCTTCTCCATTCTCATTATTTCCAATAAGAGCCAGGGAATTCAATTCTAAATGTAACAGTGATATTGCTTCTTTCCCATAAAATAAAGTATATGGAGAATGTCCAGTACTATCTTTTGGAGTAATATGGCTAGCCCAAAGTGCATCTATCAACTTGTTATTCCAATTCTTGTGGTTGGCCTCAATTGTCTTCTTGATAATTTGAATTAATGTTTTTTTGTTGATTCTGCCAAACCATTTCCCCATGGATAATAGATGGATGATTGACCCATGATGATTCTATATTCTCCACAAAATTTTGTAAATATTGACCCAATAAAAATTGAGCCATTATATGTTATGAATTTTTCTGGTACACCAAATCTTGACAGCATATTTTCCTTTAAAAAATGAATTCACTGCTCTGAATCTGCGTTTCTCAAAGCCATTGCTTCTTGCCACTTTGTAAAGTAATTGGTTGCAATAATAATATAGGCATGTAGTTTTCTATACTTAGGGTTTATTGGTGCAATCACATCTAGGCCCCATTGTGAAAATGGTTGCTCCACCATTACAGACTGTAATGGCATTGCAACTCTTTTCATTTTTCTTGAGAAAGTCTGACATGGAATGCATTTTCTAACAAACTCATGAGAATATTTGAACATAGTTGGCGAATAATAACCAACCCGAATGATTTTGAGAGCTGTCACAACTGACAAAAAAATTCCACCACAAACATCACTATGAAATTCTTGAAGTATTTCTCTGGACTTTGAATGATCCAAACATATTAATAGAACACCATCAAAGTTTCTTCAGAACAATACACTAGATACTAGAACATATTGATTTGTCTTGATTTTAAAGGTTCTTCTTTCTTTATTATACATTGCAGGAGGGAATTGACCTGATTTCAAATAGAAAATTATGTCCTTATACCATTCTAAATTTTCCAAACTTGTTCCTTGTATTACAACATCAAATCCATTGGGAGGATAAATATTCACAGCTTCAATCCCAATCATGAATTTACACAACCCATGCCTTTTGGAAACTTTCAAAGGTTTAATTTCCAGATCATATTCTTGAAACTTTGCCAACCATATTTCCCATCTTCCTTCTTAGAGTTGTTGATTTAGTATCATTTTTATAGGTGAATGTGGAACATAAGCAATGATATGAGCTGATAGAATGTATGTCCTGAAATGAGCAATTGCTTTAACTAAGGAAAGAGTTTGTTCTCAATTATTGAGTAATTTAATTCATAATCATCCAAGGTTTTACTCATGAAAGCAATTGGGAGTTCTTCCAGTTTCTTATTTTTCTGAGTAAGGATAGAGGCCACAATTTATTTTGAAGAAAATGAATATAATATGAATTCTTTATGAAAATCATATTTGACAAGCACATTGGTGGTAGTAATGGCATGTTTGATTTATGTGAAGGATTTTTGAATGTCTGGTGTCCATGCGATTTTTTTTTTTTTTATCTTTCTTTAACAACCTATTTATTGTCTTGACAATGATAACATAATTAGGAAAAAAATGTCAAACAAATTTTATCTTTCCAAATAAATATTGTACTCCTTTTCTTGATGTTGGAGGTTTTTGGTTGTTTATTGATTTGACTCTTTTTGGGTCAATGTATACTCCTTCTTTGCTCACAACATGGCCTAAAATATTTCCTTCTATTATGGAAAATAGACACATTTTGGGATTTAAAGATATGCCATATATTCTACATCTTTCAAAGACCTTTCTGGGAAGCTCAATATGTCTTCCTTTTGATTTTGAATAAAATTTCAGGTTATATTGATAATCTTCCATAAATTTTCCACTGAAATATTTGAAAGCGCGATCCATTGCTCTCTAGAATGTTGCACCTGCATTCTACAATCTGAATGTCATTCTAACATAAGCATAAATTCCCCATGGTGTTATGAATTTTGTTTTTGGTCTATCTTCTTCTGCCACGAGAACTGATTGTATCCTAAAAATCCATATAACATAGACATAAATGTAGAACCAATGACTTGTTGAAGAAGCATCTCCATATTTGGTAGTAAGTAATTATCTTTTATGCTTGCTCGATTGAGATATATGAAATCAACAAAAGGATGGATTTCACCATTCTTATTTCTTACTACCACATGATTTGAGATTTATTCTGAATGTCTGATAGAAAAAATCATACCGATATTCTTTAATTTCTCAATTTCTATCTTCACTAGAGGTTTTATCTTGGGATTTATCATTCTTAACTTTTGCTTGAAAGGTTTTGATCTTTCTTTTAAAGGTATGACATGTTGAAATATGGACTTGTCATATCCTTTCAAGTCATCATAACTCCAAGAAAATATGTCTTTAAATTATTTGAAAAGATGGGTATATTGATCAATTTGTTCAATAGTGCAATTGATACCCAAATTTATGTATTTTTCAAAATCAGGAGTGCTAATGTTTATCTTTTGTGTTTCTTGAACCTTTTTGACAGGCAGTTCTTCAATTAGATCTGGAATCTTTGTTTGGTCATCTATTGTAAAAAGGGATTCCAAACTAACACATATCTTGGGAGTAAGTTTAAGATTTTGATCATGCACCTCCTTATGATGATTTTGATCTTCTTCCGAATCATTCAACATCAGGGAGTTATTATTAGTGAATAAATTTAAAGCATGCTCATCATTTTCAAAGACTTGTAAATATTCTTGGTTATCTGGTATTGAAGGCTAGAAGATTGTATCTATGTGAAAAGTGATTTGACTCTAAGAATCCTCTATATTGAAAAGAGATGCGACCACTACCAATGAATTTGCCTTTTGATTATTTTCACTAAGAACAAAAGTTATATTAAAAGAGTTGAAAGAATCCATGAATTCACAAACTCTTCTTGCATAATTTTTTAGTTTTTTTTTCTTAATTATGTATTTCTTTATGATATGATTGATAACCATATTTGAATCACTAGTGTTTACCAAATTTTCAACTTTCATATGAAGGGAAAGAATCACCCCTTGAATGAATTGATGAATTGAGATTTTTATTTGTTGCTTCCCTACCTTGTTGTCGTTATCCCTCATTGGTATTTACTAATTTCCCCATGTCATTAAAAGATTGTTCAACTGAAGCTTCAAGGATATTTAAATTATATCCACCTCCCTCTTTAAATTGTTCAATTTTGGTAAAATAAGAAGAATAACCAATTAAGGAAATATGTGCCATAAACATATCATTTGGGTTGAAACCCTCAACAAATTCATCTTTGTTTAGTCCGAGTTGATCAATATGACCTGCAAGTTCATCCAAATGGGATATATGTTTTACTATAATTTCTCCAATTTTCAAAGAAAGTGGGATAGCTTGCTTCTTTCTTTTCTCGTTGAAGAAGTGAGCCCAAGAATTATATTGCTTGCAAAACTCTGCAACAAAATGTTTGTCTGATACATAAAACGGGAGGAGGAAATGTTTCTCTTCACATCCAAATAACCTTATGATACATAAATCTTCAGTGGTTTCAAAAACTCATTTCCCCATGAGAAAGGTGGCAATGTTGAGTAATAACCTTGACATATTAGAGCTAAAAACTATTTTTTAAAACTTTGAAGTAAAATTACTGTGAACCAGGTAGAAATAATATTGAACTTTGTTCCTCCATAAAGCTGGATACTAGGCGAAGATTGGTTTCTCCTTAAAATCAATGCTCCTTTCCCTCGGCAAGTCCTCAAACACATGATAATATGCTATGGAAAAAATAAGATAGGATGGTGTATAAAAGGTCTGGGTCTTTTTCAAATTACTTAATTGAAATGAGATTTCACTAGAAATAATATGACCCCAATCTATGATGGCATTTTCATGCAGAGAAAAATGAAGGATATAGATGGTATTTCTTGGCATAGAGGCCATGGATTCCATACCAATAATACGAACAAATAACCAAGAAAATTTATTATATGGGTATTTCAAGGAACTTACGTCAATCTTGGAAGCACTAGTGTTAATATTTGGGTCGACCAAATGCTTATTAAGGATCTCTTCTCCTCATTTGTGTTGTTTGAGAAATTCATTAGCCTCTTCTCCCTTGAATCACATGGTGGGCATGGTGAGCCATAGTGTTCTGGTAAATAATGAAGGAGCTAAAGAGATAGGATATTGTCCTTGGAGATGGATTATTCTCTTCTCTGAATTGAATTTATATGCACACCATTGAACAAGTTCTTTAAAATATGTTACCTCTAGAACAAAACTAGCAAGGGCTATGCTTGAAGTCCAGACTAGGTTCGTCTTTCTCTTAGTTGGGGGGAGGGCCTTGTAGTAATTGTAAGCTTGCGACCATTGGAACTCTTGATCTTCACGTCCAAGGATATTTAGTGTATCCCCACAATATAATTCCTTTCTCTTACTTGGAATTATTTACACTAATTTCTAGTCTTGGAAATAGGTGGAGATACTGTTGATATTTATAGCTTGGCATATTAGTTGATCTTATTTAATTTACCATGTATTTCTTTGATGATTTAATCTTCATAGTTGTTATTTCAAAGTTTTTGTCCTACACGAAAAGATTTTTGAATTTATTACAAGGTTGACGATATCTTCACCACTTTAATAACAACATTATGTTCACACAAGTGGTAGCTGATGTGGATGGGAAAATAAATGTGACGGGAAGTGGTGATGTGATGTCGTGGTGGATGAAAAGTGGTTAAGGATGGAGGTGCATAACGAGGAATGGAAAGTACATTATGTAGGATGTGGCACTGTGGGCCTAGGGAGGTACAAGGATGGAAAAGGTAAAAGGGAAATA
The DNA here is from genome assembly GCA_009831015.1 of Picea engelmannii. Classification (NCBI taxonomy): domain Eukaryota; kingdom Viridiplantae; phylum Streptophyta; class Pinopsida; order Pinales; family Pinaceae; genus Picea; species Picea engelmannii. Next base: position 425,931 of record ML778509.1, on the reverse strand, counting down.
CCCCCGCATTCAAAGTAAGAAAATTGACTAAGTATGGAAAGGTTAAAAAGTACATTTTAGAGGATATATAGGTAAGAGGTACAATTTGAGGGTAACGTGATTGCGGTTCTGTGGACCTAGGGAGCTGCAGGTCTGGGACTTGTTGTACTCTTGCATCACTTGAAAAATGATTAAGTGTTGGAAAATTTGAAAGAGGGGGAAAAAGACTAAGTATAAATACACGGGTTTGTGGGTGTGCGGATATGAGAATTGGATGGTAGTATGACTCGCAACCCGCATTTTAAAAAGAAAAGAGACTAAGTAAGGAGATTAAAAAAAAACAAGGAAAAAGATTAAGGATAGGTATGTGTGTACAAATATTGATCATGAATGTGGATCAACATGCATTTAACAGAAGAGCACATGAGATGCATGCTTTAACCATCACCATGTACATATCATATATAAAATATAAAATTACTAAAGCTACAAATTCAGATCAACATTATTTAAAAATAAAAGAAACATTACAACGAGATAATTTTCAACATAAATTTAAATATTATGAGTTAAAAGAGGATGGAATACTCACATATATAGGAAATATTTATGTGCCAAATTCCAGGGAATTGAAAAATACAATGTTGAGGGAAATGCACAATGTGCCATATGTTGGGCACCCTAGATATAATAAATCAATTGCATTTGTAAGAAGCCAATATTTTTGGCCCGAAATGAAAAAAGAAGTGGATAATTACATAGCCAGATGCTTGGAGTGTTATAAGGTGAAGACCGAACATAGACATCCAGTAGGACTTCTACAGCCATTTCCCTTTCATGAGTGGAAATGGAAATTTGTTATGTAACATAAAAAATATATTAAGTAATAATAATAATCATAATAATAAATAGTTATTAATTTTCTAAGAGACACATCCTTTCATGGATGGTCACCATATGTGCCTTTAGGTTCTCTATATATTTGGCACATTCTCATTGTATGTCTCATCTACTCATAATCTATAATCTATCTATTTTATCATCACACTAGATTCTCATATTCTTATACATTATTATTTAATATATTTTATTATCCTAAATGGATGTCTTATGTTTCAAGTGTTTTAGGTATTTTCGTAAGTGAACTTGGTTGGTTCATCATAGTGGTATAATAACTTCATCTTGATCTCGCTTTTGGCCACAAACAAAGTTTCTCTAAAAATCAGGTTTTTGACTTCATATTCACCATTGGCCATTTGAAACTCAAAATTCCGCAAAGAAATATTATTTTGTTGCGATACAAAAATAATTAAAGGCAATGACTCACAAGAGAGAACTTGTAAAAGACAAATAAAATTTTAGATTTATGCTACATATATTCCGTAATAAATAAGCATGGTTGAAGAGAACCTCGAAAAAATAAACAATCAGTTGACCTCTGCCAATAATAGCAGAAACATCTTTCAGAAATAACTTATACATAAAATCACATAGTACATCCAGTTGGTGTTAGGGGAAAGTTCATATGAACGTTCAAGAGAATAGTTGAGATCCGGTCAACCAATTCTCGCTCCATTTCAATCAAGTCTGCCAATGCTACAACATACTCGCGGGGAAGAGAGTTTAAAATTTCCACCGGAGATCAAACCACGAATCACATTGGTCTCTTTGAAATTACCATCGTAGATCAAACCGCGAATCACATTGGTGCCACACTTGTTGTCACAGGGATTTCAAGTATTAATTTGTGGAAGTTTAATTGAAAGGATGTGAAGGATCGTCGCCCGCTTCAAGGAAAAAAAAATGAACTTATTTTCAAGCTACCACCAAAATATTAATTAATATCCACTTTAGTTTTGACTCAAAGGGTTACAAGGATATAAAAATATGATATCAAGCCAAGGAGGAAGCATTGATTAAAATATAGTACATGTCTATTATAAGGATTATAAGAGCTTAGGTTCCGATAAAAAAGGAGTTCACTACATAAACATAAATACCATCGTATATTTTCAAAGAACATATAAAAGGTGAAGTGTAAGAAAAAAAGCAAAGTCCTTTCAATTGTAAAGAATATAAACAATTGTAAAGAATATAAAGAAAGTAATATATATATATATATATAAAAGTTATCAAGAAAGTTTTAAAGTATTACTTTTTAAACGAAAGTTCTCTATGAAAGGAAGGAAAATAAAATGGATTTTAACATAAAATAAGGAATATTTACGTATAAAGGACTTTCAACACCTATTTTTGAGATATTATAAGTCAAAGGAATTGTTGAAGGAAAAAATATTAACATTGTGATTTGTCCTTACAAGAAAGAAAATTACATCAATATTGATATTGACAATCAATTATCAATTTTAGAGTTAAATATAATTGAAAAGAATTGGGGCAAGAAACAAATTATGAATCTACAAGTAACAATTGACGATTATGATTACATATCTAAATTCCATGTTACAAAAAAAACTGAACCAGATGTTGGTATAATTCTTGGTTTAACCTCGCTAGAAACCCTAGGTACTTTCATCTTAAATGTGGAAAAAAAGTTTTTTATGTTTTATTACAAAAATAAAAAAAATACGCTCCAGGACATAACATTGGCATCACATTAAAAAACTCCATTGTGAGAACATTTTAAAAATATTTCAAATTTTATCAACCAGGATGATCAAATGACAATACAAAAAAAGCAAGAAGAATTTGACAAAGTTGTTGTTAATAAAGAGGAAGAAATTTGTCATCTCAAGAATCATAATTAAAGCTTGATTGCACAAATAAAGAAGCTGAAGAATGAGAAGAGATCACATAAAGAAAATTTAGAACAACTTACCAGTAAGGAAGAAATGAGCGATATAGAAACAATGACCAAACCTATTGAAAAAAAACGCTTTCGGTTAAAGAAATCCAAACTTTAGGAAAATGAACACAAATCGATCTAGTTGAATCACTAGAAGTATCAAAAGTTGAAAAAAATTCTATCAAACAAAATTCACAAGAGATTAGGATGCCTTATTGTCATCCAAATCACAAGAACCGTTACAACCAATGATAAGATCAAGCGAAATATAAATGAGTTTCCATGAAAGTAAATTTTGGATGGATCACTCCCGAAAATATGCAACACTTACTTCAAAGAATTCAAATATATATATTTTTTTATTTCGTCAAGTGTCATGACTACAAAAACAAACTACCTTGAGAAGATAGTTCGAGCGAGAACAAGAGATAGGTCTTTCTCTAATCATTCTTTGAGGACAAACAATTTTTAAGGGGAAGCAATAACATACAAAATATAATAATAATAATAATAATAATAAATAGTTATTAATTGTCCAAGGGACACATCCTTTCATGGATGGTCACCATATGTGTCTTTAGGTTCTTTATATATTTGGCACATTCATCATTGTACATATAATCTATTATTAATTTATAATCTATATATTTTATCATGTCATTATATACATTCTTATTCAATATATTTTCTTGTCCAATATGGATTACTGTTATTTATCCCATTTATGATTCATGGTAAGAACCAGATTGGTTCTTTATAGGTTACGATTGATTTTATCACAAAGCTGCCCAGAAAAATGAAGAAGCATGATTCCATCATGGTGGTGGTGGATAAATTAATGAAGTTTGCACATTTTATTCCTATGAATATTACACACAAGGCAACAAGCAATGCATAGATTTACATGAGGGAATTTGCTAGGCTACATGGAGTGCCTAACGAAATTGTTTCAGACAAAGATCCAAAATTCACTTCTAATTTTTGGAAAGGTTTGTTCAAAGTCTTTGGGACAAACTTAAGTCTTAGTACAACATATCACCTAGAGTTAGATGGGACAATAGATAGGACCAAAAAAATAATTGAAGACATGCTCAGAATGTATGTGATGGACCAACAATCAAAGTGAGAAGATTACACCCACTTAGTAGAGTTTTGTTACAGTAATGGGTATCAAGCCTCATTAAAAATGAGCCCATTTGAAGCATTGTATGGAAGGAAGTTTAACACACTAGTGATTTGGGATAATGTTATAACTCTAAATTGCACCAGACATGCATACCTAGCAACAGACCATCTTACTTACTATTTTTTCCAAGCCAATACTAAATAGCTCTTCTTAAAAACCAATTTTTTGAAGATGTATGCGCCCTGCACCACTATTGCTCGTGTATGTACACTAGCTGCATCACTACTGCCTGGGTACGTACACTAGCTGCACCATTACAACCCGCGTATACCCACAAAATTTGCAAAAAATAAAAAGTTGCAAGGGAATATAGGCTTTTGGGTAGTTTCCTAACCAATTGACTGCCCATAGCCCGTCACCCAACTGAATAAATATCTTTTTGGCATATAAAAGAAGGTGTTGGGGTCCCATTCCAAGAAAAAAACATAGTTGTTAGGCAGAAATATTGTCATTTAATTTTGTTGTAGTACTTGCACAACCATTTAATTTGTCAATCTAAGGTTTGTAGGCTTATGAAGCACATGCACTATATATGTAGGACTAAAGTAGAAGTAATCTAATCTAAATTGATGAAATGAAATTAATCTAGGAAAACATTGAAAGACTAACTAGGAAAGCAAAAAATTAATCTAGGAAAGCAATACAACATGTGAAGAGTTGAATGACAAAAGACATATGTGAGCTCACACAATAATGATATCTCAAATTACATTACAAGAATCAAATGAAAAATCATGAAAGCATGACAAATGAAAGAATTCAAATCAAATCTAAGAATCCCCTTCTAAGACTTCAAGCTAATCTAAGTCTAATCTCTCATCTCTAACTCCCCTAAATGAAGAGAGAACACTCCCTTTCATACATGAGAGTCTTGAAGATAAAATAAGAGTTTCATAATTACAAATCCACTATTCTCTCAACCACTTTCCTATTATTACAATATATAATCCCTTCAAATCCTCCACACATCTCTCACAAGATATGCCATCAAAATCTCCATGATCTTCTCCTTTGAATATGCTTGAATGATTGTCCCAAATATTCTTCAAATCTTCAAAGCTTGAAGATGAAATTCGAATTTGAGGCTAGGTGGTAATATTTGACTTTGTTGAAATCTTCAAATATACCTGTACACATCACAAAACTCATCCAACCTTGAGATATAATGAAAATATGTTAATTTCTAATATTTAATCACAAATTCACTTATAATACTAAAATGAATAAAGTGGAAAATAATAATGTGAAACCCAAATGTATTTATGAAAATGGTATGATGGAAGGTTAATGGGATGATGAAATGTAAGGAATAGTGAAGGGAAAGGTGGATGAAAATGAGACATTTCTAAGTCCTAACATTCCCCCCAACTGAACTTGTTGCATGTCCTCATGCAACCATGCATGGATATTCTGAAGAACTTTTGGCATCCAGACTTTGGCTTTGATTGATGATGTCTTTTTAATAAGGGATATTTCCATGATTTGAAATACAAGAGTAGTAGCATGTAAAATACATGTGTAACAACATGTGAAATTTTCTTATGGTTGGTTCTTGTGTGACAACCATGAATACAAAGAATGTTGGTTTTTGTGTTAACAACATTCATTTCACTTATTTATTTTCTTGCTGCAATAATTTAGCCATGTACTCACTGGAAATAATAAGCTATCAATATGCATAAGAGAGCATCACTGAGTATAAGAAAGCCTTTTCTCTATCTTTTATGAATCATGCCAATATGTATAGCAAGGCATATGAAGCAAAGTGCAACAGGGAATCATTGGAAAATAAAATTTGGTAAACAGTAAATGAGATGAAAAATGGAGTGATAATAGTGGAAAAATGGAATACTAGTAGTGAACATATCCG
>ML778509.1:392368-420040 GCA_009831015.1 Picea engelmannii | reverse complement strand
CCCCCCCCCCCCCCCCCCCCAACTGAATCAGTTGCATGCCCTCATGCAACTTAGTGTAGGTCATGGAAGGAAAGAGAGCATGGCGAGGAAATTTTCCAAAATATTCAAGTCATCATATAAGGAATTGTGTGATTAAAGCTTAGAAAACAACATATCTCCACTCACCCAAAAAGTAGATGAAATATGCAATAGAAATGTAATTGTTGCGGCTGTTGGATTAGGAAAACGAGACTGGTGTTGTAGCTGCAATTGCTATGACTGCTGGAGCAAAGAATATGTGACTGTGACTGTTGGAATATGGAAGGTGTCACTGCTACAAGATCATGAAAATGTAACTGCGGCTGTATTTTCACTGTTGTATTGTAACTGTTGTAACTGCAACTACTGTAACTGCTGAATCAGAGAATGCGAAGTGGAGGGATCTGAACTGTTGTTGATGAATCATGGAAAAGAGGAAGTATGAAAGTGGATGGTAGAACTCTCATATAGTTGAATTCATGCTGCTGTTACTGCCAAGGGAGCCATAAAAAGTATATAGTATTCACCTGCTACAAACCCGATGGTACAATTCTAATCATGCGAAAGGATGTGTCGATGTCGAGCAAGAAGATAAATCATTGGATTACCAACCATTAATGAATGTCGTTAACCAATGCGAGGCAACTCACCATTTATGTCAATGAGAGCCAAGGTACCTAAGTACATCTTGCAAAGTGCGAATGGATGTGCTAAGGTTGATCCACTTGCAAGATCTGATGATCAAGGGACATTGATGTATTCCCATGATCTTCAGCGAGAGAAATTGCCATTAAGGCATGCAAGCCTCTAGGTACTCAAAATGGACTCTAGTCTATTTCCTAGATAAGGTGTTGAGGTCGATGGGGAAAGACTGTTGAAAGGTGGGCCTTAAGGAATCTCACATCATTTAACCGAGTTTTTATAAAATTATTGGTAGGATTAAAAGATAGATCTCAGTAGCAACAATGTGTATGGCAAGGCAATGTAATCATGGAAAGGGAGTTTGTTTTATTTAGAAGGAAAACTGGAAAGACAAAAATGAACTGAAAAATATAAAGGAAATGATGTATGCAACTCAGAAAGATAGGCATGTGTGACGTCATGAAAGTTAAGGCAATGGAATATGGCTTCAACATAGGGATGACCAATGTACGTTTCAAGGAAAAATGGGGGTAAACATTCATGAAGCAAATGGGTTTATTGAAGGTGTAGTGTAACAACATGTTACAAATATAGGAGTAATAGCATCTAAAATACATGTGTAACAATATGTAATACATGTGTAACAACATGTAAATAACATGTGTAACAACACACATCATAAAATGTATAATGAAGATCGGCTCCTTTAAACTGTTAAAAAACATGTTTTTCTAAAAAAATGTTGTGATTCTTGAAGATCACTGCGGCATGAATTCCGAGCGTCTTGTTCCTACAATCAATCTTAATACTAATCCTGCAATCAAACTTGTGAGAGCAACGTAAGATCTGAAATGCAAGATTAAGTACAAATGCAAACAAATTCAAAATAGAAAATAAATGCAGTTATACCTGTTGTCCGCACTTGTTAGTTTCGTCATTGATTTCGCCAAAGTGACTTAAGAAAAATAAAGAAACGTTAAACATAAAAACATGTACTTATTATTGTTTTCAGGAATGATTTAAAACATCCATTTGCAATTTTGTTTTTGTTTTTAAGTTGGAATTGTTATATATATATATATATATATATATATATATATATATATATATATATATATATATAGATGTTTATTTATTTATTTATATTTATTATTTTTCAAATTTTAAATTTGTTTGTTTGTTTGTTTTGTTTTTGTTTTATAACAAAATGAAACAAAAACTCTTATTATTTTTACTCAACGTGAATGGAAATACATTGGCCTAAACATGCATCTAAAGATGTTTCAATTAGTCAGATTTTTCTGCAGGAGTGAATTGGATCTGGATAGCATTAGTACTAGACTAAACTCTTAGTGGGTTTAATCCTTGGTGGCGATATCACATTTCAGGCCATGAGAATCTCAGGCCATTCCCCACAAAGAATCACTATGTTGTTTTATACAGTTTGTAATAGCATGCATAGTGCATCATGAAAATATCTCTCTACTGCAACCAAAACATGGAGACTTGTTCCTCTACCTCTTTGAAAAACCATTACCAAATAAAATCCAGAGATGGATGATTGTGCACAAGAAAATAAAGGAGAATTGTGGCTTACCAGATTGATATTTGATTAACCTCATGTGATATGCATCAAGCTCCTCGTGTAGCACCTGCATCAACAACTATATATATCTCAATGATAAAGAGTATGATCTCTCCATTAGATACCGTTTCTTCTTTCCTCAGTGTGAATCCAGGCCTACGGTGGCAAACCGACCATCCCGAAATCTGCCTTCTTCATGGTCCGAAAAACCAGAAATGCTCTCAAACCAAGCAGAATTTTCAAAAACCGCTCGCCATTTAGCTAAATGAAACCCTTCTGCACAAAACCCATGTGTTGGATTTTTAAAATTCATCACGGTTTGCTCCAAAATTGCACCCGAAGATGTCTGTCTGCAAAATGACGTTAATTGCCAAAAAATTTCAGATTCTCATTGCATGTGTGAGATGGGTGTGGTCACTCTAGACTCTTCACTGTAGATTCTCACTGTAGACTCTTCATGTTAGCATGGGTGGAAAACACAATTCAACCAATTGCAAGCACAACACAGTTTCAACCAAAGTTTCAACATGATTTTACAGTTTCAACATAAAAAAAATGTCACTATATCAGCATGGAAAAACGTTACTGTATCAGCATGTAAAATTTCACTGTCTCAGTGACTGTCTCAGCATGTAAAAATTTCACTATTTCAGCATGCTGTAACAACATGTAAAATTTTCGATGTATCAGCATGCAAAATTTTCGCTGTAACAACATGTAAAATTTTCGCTGTAACAACATGTAAAATTTGGTTTTGTTTTATTCGTCTAAATTTTTTTTATTGTGTTTATTTGCAGGTCAAAGGATGGACGCAAAAACATTCATTCCTGAAATCAAAATCATTCCTATTTTATGATCCTCATGATCGCACGAAGCACGGAGGAGAGCATACTTATTCTAGATAAAAGCAAAATTGGATAATGAAAACAAAAACTGAAAATGAAAGCCTACCTACTCTATGCTAATTACATCTTGGAAATCAGTTACGTGTAGTCAAATAACCAATGGAGCCAAGCATGCAACAATAACAACAATATGTTCAGTGACAATTTTTCGAATGAAAAATATGATTTTACAAGAATGAATGAATTTAGTTGTTGTAACTATAAACTAACAAAATTAAAAGAAAAATTAAAAGAATCTAACTTGGTAGTCTCTTGAAACCATCGTTCGATATAAATTTCGTAGGCGTAGTTTCCCTCGCTCGGATCATGCTGTAGCTCCTCATTTTCCTCCTCAAGTTCCTCAGATTTTGATTCCTTGTTCATTTCTGGAGGAGTATTTAAGCTCTGGGCTGCTGTCAAGAAATCCTCTTCCCGAGAAGAAAAAATCCCAGCTTTCGCAAGGATCTGAGCGAGTTGTTCCAAGATGACACTCATAGTTAAATCATATTGCAAAAGGGGTTCTAAACACATGAAAACCTCTTCACATTTGTAAAAATTGAAATTGCAACAACAATGACAACGACGCCAAAATGTTAGGCGGAAATATTGTGATTTAATTCCATTGTAGTACTTGTCCAACTATTTAATTTTTTAATCCAAGGTTCGTAGGCTTACGAAGCACACACACTATATATGCAGGACTGAAGTACAAGTAATCTAATCTAAAGAGTTGAATGACAAAAGACATATGTGAGCTCACACAATAATGCTATCTCAAATTACATTACAAGAATCAAATGACAAATCATGAAAGCATGACATATGAAAGAATACAAATCAAATCAAAGAATCCCCTTGTAAGACTTCAATCTAATCTAAGTCTAATTTCTCATCTCTAACTCCCCTAAATGAAGAGAGAACACTCCCTTTTATACATGAGAGTCTTGAAGATAATATAAGAGTCTCATAATTATAGATCCACTATTCTCTCAACCACTTTTCTATTATTACAATATATGATCCCTTCAAATCCTCCATACATCTCTCACAAGATATGCCATCAAAATCTCCATGATCTTCTCCTTTGAATAATGATTGTCCCAAATATTCTTCAAATCTTCAAAGCTTGAAGATGAAATTCGAATTTGAGGTTAGCTAGTAATATTTGACTTTGTTGAAATATTCAAATATACCTGTACACATCATAAAACTCATCCAACCTTGAGATATAATGAAAATATGTTAATTTCTAATATTTAATTACAAATTCACTTATAATACTAAAATGAATAAAGTGGAAAATAATAATGTGAAACCCAAATGTATTTATGAAAATGGTATGATGGAAGGTTAATAGGTTGATGAAATGTAAGGAATAGTGAAGGGAAAGGTCGATGAAAATGCAACATTTTTGAGTCATAACAATAGCAACAATGAAAATATGAACATTTTTCTTTCCTCCCTTGCCCCAAGAATTTGCAGCCACATTGTGAGTTTTAAGCCAAAATTTCTTATTCTTGCCCCTTTTTCCTCATCCATAATCCTATGCCCATTCTCTAGAGAGAATTATGAGAGAAGAAGGATACGTGGAAGCAGTTGGAGCTTGGTGAAGAGGAGCCTAGGACCGGGTTCGAGGAGTAGTCCCCAATCTCGTTTTGTAAGTAATTTTGTGAGATTAATATAAATAAGTACTTTTGTCATCCCGCCATATGATGTGTTTAATCTTTATGTTTGATTTACATTTTGTTATGACATCTAACCCACTAATTCATATATAGAATACATGTTCGTAGTTTCTTGTTTGTCTTTTGGTGAATGCAGGTCAGTCTTGGGAGGAGATTTGCAGTTGAGAAAGGACCGAGCGCAAAGGGATCGACACCGGATTCAAAGTTTAAGGTAGGACTACCAGATCCCTATACTTTGTATTTTATGCATGAATGTGGGGTTTTGTCGGGATAGTTGTTAAAATTATGAGACTTTAGACGATTAGCTCTACTTGCACTTTAGGACCCTAGTGTAGTCCATAGGGGGTTTTCCCACTATAGCAGATAACCCAGTAGACAGAGCTATTGTTGGGACAAATTTGTTGAAGGAAATAGAAGAGAAGATGACAAAGATCAGGAAAAATTTAAAGGATTCCTAGGACAGGAAGAAAAGTTATGCAGACTAGAATAAAGTTTTCAAGTGTTTTAAAGTAGGTGAACATGTTTTTATAAAAGTGAAAGTCAGAAGAAGTTCGCTAAGATTGGGTTGTTTCCCAAAGTTGGTAGCAACATATTGTGGGCCTTTTGAAATCTTAGAGAAGACATGGCTAGTTGCATACATGCTAGCATTGTCTGCATCCATGAGAGTGCATAATGTATTTCATATGTCATTATTAAAGAAATATGTGTATGACTCTAACCACATAATTGGTTGGACTGTGATCTAGGTGGAAAAGAAAGAGGGTTTTCGGGTGGAACAAGTACACATCGTAGATAGGAAAGTCAAAGTGCTCAAGAAAAAATCCATAAAGTTGGTAAAGGTTCATTGGTCATGAAGATGCAATTTGGGAGCATGAAGAAACTATGTGGGAGGAATACCGACAATTTTTTGTCAATTTTGAAGAAAACATAAGCTAAAAATGCAAGACCCCATTTTTGGGCATCTAGAGTTCTCGAACCACATCTAAGAAATTATGGACACATGCGTTGATATCCCTGATAAAAGAATTGTGCAACCTAGTAGATTGAGAGCAGTGAAGGGGGTGCATTCCTTAGGTCAGCAGGTTGAGAAAAGCGAGAGATTATGGTTGGAACTTCTCATGGAGTTTTAAAATTGCATAATTTTATTTTTCTAAGTATTGTGATGTAAATTATATATGTCTTTTGACATGGTGCTATGCACCAAGGAAAGTGTGCAATTTTAGGGGAGGGGGAATGTAAAATCTTTGCTACAATCCCCATTTTAATTAATGTATAATGTATATATGCATGTGGCCATTGCCAAATTATGTATATGCAAAATGTATTTTTTGATTTTTAATAAGTAAAATGTGACACCATCTGCTGGGGGATATGGATAGAGATGGGGGTTGAGTTTTACACAGGAGAAGTGAGTGTCTAAGAGGGGTCTAAGGGGGAAATTATTTATGGGTATTGATTCAACCCACTTTCCTAAATTTTATTATCATTGGTGACAATCTTCTATTTTATGTTTGAGTGTATGAGAGCTTAATCATTAAACTCATGTAAGAGGGTGGGTGTGAGACTCACATCCTATAGTTATTGGAAACATGGGGCTGAGTACAATCAGTTTTGGAAAGAGTGTGATTCAAATTTTCTTGGGGAAAAGAGAGGAAATTCATATGAGTAGCTATAGGCATTTTTATAGGCATGTTTTGCATATGAACAACAAGAAAATATCAAGAAAGAAGAGCACTAGAATTGGAGCAAGAAGGTTGAGCGAATTTTGGAGTGTTTTGGAGATGAAGACTGAAAAGCTAGGTTTTCAAGCCTGAAGAGTGAACTCTTGGGAGAGTTGCACTGTAACATCAAGTGATTGTTGTTATTTTTACTGGTATTTTTCTTGGCAATGAGTTCCGTTGAGTTCCCAGTAGTGAGATTCCTAGTTACTTGTGCCATAGAGACCTCAATAAATCAATGGGATGTCTGATGTGCTAAGAGAAGTGAAGGGGTACATTTCTTGGGTTGGGAAGGCCGAGAGGAAGAGAGTTGGAGGAAATTTGGATAGTTGTAGGAGAATACCAATGGGTTGTGAGATATTGAGCTAGGAGTGGACTATGAGAATCACCCTTGTTTTGTGGATTCCTAGCCCTAGATCAAGGTGACTTGCTGTTGAGATTTGGAATAACAAGTTCATGGTTGGGTGGATTGTTCTTCCCAAGCAGTTGGTTGCATAACTATTTTAGAGAGATAAGTGTTTATCTGTTTACTGACTTAAATTATGAGTTTAGTTGTTGTGCATTTTACTCTGTGAACGAGAATGATTTATATTTTGTTGTATATGATTTATTAGTTGCATTGATGTTCATTTAGAATGTTGTAGATACATTTAATTATGGGTATACAAAACTTTTTAAATCTATGTATAATACGTAGCTGGTAAGCTATAGGAAATTGGTTATCGATTTTATTTTTATTTTTATGTGTATTCTGCATAGTAATGTTCCTCAAGTTACACAAACTTGAGTAGAGAGGACCATGAGTTGGTGCTTGCTGGATAAAAAATGACATTGATAAGGGGAGGGTGCTAAGGGAATGCATAGTAATGAAGGGAATCCCTTCTGTAGAGGAAATATATCTAGGAAGGCATTTGGAAAGTTTGTGTTGGCCCTAAACTCAAAGGGGGTAGACGAATTTATATTTTTTCTTGTGAATGAAGGAGAGTGGCCTTCAGTCTAAAACTCAACAATTGTGAGCAACCTGTGAGTTCCCCTGGTGGTATCATGGTTTGGCACGGGGGTGGCCTACTGCGAAAGTATTAAGTGTAGCAGAGCCTATGGTTGGGTGGGAAAGATTTCACCCTTAGTCGGCTTCCTAGTTAATTATTTTTGAATAGATAGGTGTATTGGAATGTTTAATGGGTTGATGCTTATTCCACTTGCAATATTTCTTTGTTTGTTTAGTTTGGAACTTTAGGATTTGTGAATAGAGCATAAGGATGTGCATGGATTGCTTGAGTATATAATCTCTGTAATTTTATTGAATGAATTGCGTAAATGGATTATCTCTATTCGAATGTTTATGTAGAGGAAATTGGGTTCCTGATTCTCATTCGACCTTGAGAAAGGTAAGGAACAGTAAGGCATTTAATTCTCGGGGTCATTTGAATACTTACTTGAGTATGGATTGTGAATGAATGGATAGAAGGATAAAAAAGGGTTAAGTGTTGAGAGGTGATCTTGTCTATGAATCGGTGGGATGAGAAGTGATCTCGATTATCTGTCGGAATGATTTGGTGTCGGGAGGATATAGAGGCGGTAGAAGGCAAAGCCATGGGCACAAGTCCGAGAGGTCATGAACCCTTTATTTTCAGTGATCCCAACCATTCGTCAGATATCGACGTTCGGGAGAAGCCTTTAAAAAAGACTTGTTCAGGTGCATCGTAGGGGTTTGAATTTTCTAAGAGAGGAGCCTAAAAACCCATAAGAAAAGTGTCACTTGTCAATCCATCAGTGGGAATCAGATTCGTTAGGTTTATATGACCTTTTTGGCATGATTGAGAATCATGTAAATTTTAACTTGAATTGGATCTAGACTGTCGATTACGGTCTAACTCGACCATGGGATCCTTCAAGAAAATGTGTTTGGAGGGACTGATTCAGAGGGACTGATTCAGAAAGGAATGACTTTGTGTTTCCGCATGAGTTCATCTGACCAAGGTAATATGGTGAAGACTTCTGGACCTTAAGTAAGTAAGGTCCATTAGTCTTGGTTATTTTGAGTCGTTCGATATTACGAGGTTCATGTTACCATTGACTGCGTATTTTGGAAGTGTAGAGGGTGCATCAAGCTTGAGCTTGAATGATCAAGAGCCCTTGATTTAGAAATGGAGGAATTTGGATCGTTGGATCTAGTCAGGCCTGATGGATGATAAGGATCGTGTTGGATTAGAGATCTTTGTTAATCTAGACCCTTGATCAATACCATTTTCTAGTCGTCTGATCTATCAGATTGACAGGTCTCCTAGAAATATGTCAAGAGCAACGTGGAAGACATGTCAACTCATCGAGTCAATATGCTACATTGGCATGCCTTGTCAAGGGACACATCGAGAAGTGTAGATGTGTCGAGGACTTCCATGTGGCATGTGGAAGGAGGTACATGGGAGTGAACAAATGTACTGCTACAGTAAAGTCAGAATGATCAAGAATGGGTTAAGATTCAAGCATATCTCCAGCTCATGAAAATCTGAACCATCATCGTTTGATCCATTAGGTGGTTGTGATATCACAGGATGCAACCATCAGAAAGGTTTTTGGGTAAGTGTTATGTTGAACGCTTGATAGTGAAAATCCCAACTGCGATATTGTGGGATGACACAAACCCGATAGGCTTGCCGGGAAAGTTACCTACGATAAACGTTTGCATGGGAAGATACTGGATGGGAATGTTTTGATAGCCTTGCAAGATTTGGAGGGCCAATGACCTGCGTCCGAGGGGATTTCATCAGGTACATGTGGATGTCATGTTATCAAGGTGACATCATTAGGACTAAAATCCCTATATTTCTTTAGGGAGCCATAACCTGTTAACCAAAGCTCGGTTTTGAGTATGGTTACAATCGTTGGAAATCCCTTTAGGATCTTATTCCATCTTTTTGTTTAGATCTAATAAAGGAGTTTAGGTTTTAAGAGAGAGAATTTTGACATCCCACCAACCTAAGTAAGGGTTAGGGGGCCAGGTGTGTTACAAATTCCTTCCGTGCTAAACATGGAGTTGGCATGTGATATTTAAAAAAATATATTTATAACAAAAAAAAATTCAATGTCAGCCATAAATAAAGTATTTCAATGTCCACCTTAAATAAAATAATTTTATATCAACTTTATATAAAGAGATATATGATTTGACACGTCACATTTAATTTTTCTTTTAATAAAAATAATTATTTCAATATGGGTCATAAATAAATTCTTTCAATGTCCAAGTTAAAAATAATATTTCAATATCAATCTCTCTCTCTCTGTCTCTCTCTCTCTCTCTCTCTCACACACACACACATAATATGATGACGATGATGATGATTAACATCCACTAAGACCAAATTTGGTCTATTTTACCTTAAGAAGGTAAGTGACGACTTTATTTTCTTTAGATTTTTATTTATGTGCTAAAAAAACATTAAGAGAAATGTTCCAAGATAACCATAGTTTTGCTAAGTTAGGAGGTTAGTTATATGTTGGACATTCTAAGAGAAAGTGTTTTTCATCTTCAACCATTTGAGTGTCACAAATATGACAAATTCTTCCATCCCAAAGTGTTTTGGGAATTGTTGAACGCCCACTTTCAGTATGGATCTCATGAGAATTTGTTCTTATCTTAACAATATTGTTTTTCTTCTTTACATTAGTCAAAACATAGAGATAATTTTGATCTTCTAGATTAGGGTTAATCACCTCCTTATAATATCTTTATTTACTTTTTCCCTCTAACTCTTTATCAGACCACAATTTCTCTTTAAAGTTAGAAGTGATAATATATTTAATATTATTCTTATTCTTTAGACTGATTTCTTCATTTATTCCCCAATGGTTTAGAGAATACTCGACATCCTTATGCCATCTATTCTTGAGCCAAAGGTGGTGTTGGCTGGGGTTTGAAGCAATTTGGGGAAGTCTTTTGTCTTCCATTTTATTTAACTTGTTCTTATACACCAGGTACCTAATCATAATCATGCTCTCAATGAGGGAAAGGCTCGCTTCCGTGAGAAGGATATGATAGGTTGTATTTCCTTTAATTTTTATATTATAAGCTATAGAATTCTTTTGGATCTACTCTATCTCAAAGATGATTTTTTTCTTATCCCATATCCAAAGGTCCGTTAATTTACAATTGTTTTGAAGCTCGTAATAAGATTTCCGCCCTCCATTTATCCTTTTCTCAATGCTCTAGTTCCAGTTGAGTTTATGATGAATATCAACTCTAATTACACATCTCATTATGAGTAACACACCATGGAAATGTTTTAACCACAATAATTTTTTTGTTTTAAATTGTTATATATATAAATTTCTTATGGTTAAAACATTTCCATGGTGTGTTACTCAATATGAGGAGATGTGTAATTCCTTGTGTGTTCAGCATGGAGTTGACAAGTGGTAAGAGGGATCAAGTCTCTCCACGTGAAAACATTTTTGCAAAAACAAAAAAACAAAAAAATTGAGAAAGAGTTTGCAACCTTAAGGATTTGATGGATCTTTTTCATTAAATCAAATACAATATATTTATATAGTTTATTAGAATGTTAATTGTAATTTTCAATATATTTTATTAATATCTTAATAGAAATTTTTAATATTTTAATAATGATATTTGATATATATAATTATAATCTATTTTTTTTAATTATTTTTTAAATTAAAATTAAGATTATTAATTTTTATATTTGATATGATCATTAAACTTGGATGGGAAGGATAACAATATTTTGTCCCAACAACCTAATCTAAACCCAATTGACATAATTTATGACAAATATATTTACATGTGTTATTTATAATCATTAAAAGTGAACTATATTTTCAAACATACTTTAAGGTATACATCCTTCAAAATATATGGAAACTAACTATGTTTTTTCAAGGAAACCATGGTTGAATACCATCCATGATCCATGGATAGTAAATGGGGTGATGGGGACATCGAATGAGGCCCAACAAACTCAAAAATATTAACCACATCACACATCCACTAAAAAAATATACATATACATATGTTTTATTAACATATTAATTTTAATGAATGATTTAGATTTCCAAACATTTATTATGATGTATACTTATCAAAATGTTCGAAGAGGGAAAATTAGGTAGAGGATAATCGAATTTTAGCAACTTGCGAGTTACAATTTGTAATTTGTACATTCATGGGGTTCGTGGCAATGATGATGAATCCACAATGCTTTTCTTTGAGAAAAAGAGTCATTTAATTCTATAATATTTAATTAATGTTAACATGTATTGAAAGTGGAAAAGTAAAATGCAGAAGTGATTAGATGGTTACTCAAATATATGTTTTTAAAAATATATTTTTTAATTGTTATTTTTATATAATTATATTATTAAGGAAATAAAAATTATTATTTTAAAACTATAAAAAATAAAGACTTTTTTATTATTTAGTAGATCAGTGTCAACTCTTTACATCTAATAAAAAAACTATAATATCATAAAAAAAAAAATTCGCGGAAAAATTCATAATTTTATTATAGAACAAAATTACATACACAGATATGTATTTGCTATTTATCATAGCTACGTACATATTTTCCAGTCAAATGAGTTAGTTCACTAGATCTCAACTTACAAACTTCTATGAGACACATTCCCATGATTGGTTCCAAAATAATAAGCAGTTAATAAAGTTCTAAAAGTCTTGACCCCACAATGGGCATTCTGTTGTTATTACATTGTAAACAATTTTTCATCAAAAAAGGTAAGAGTTTCCTCCTCATACGAGGATATTGTCGGCCATCTGTGTTCTGTAATTCATTAAAAGGTATGTGATAGAATCATCGAGTGCCTGTAGGTATGATTTCCGCTATATTCCATTGGCCATAGTCTAACTGTGTGGCCTCCTTGGAAAGTCTGTCTGCCAGTTGGTTCCTTTCCCTGTATATATGAGAAAAAGAGATAGTGTCAAATATATTTTTGGTGCGAATTACATCCTCTAGCAGTGGAAGAAAACGTGAAACTTAACATCTGTGTTTCTCATTGATCCAATTGATAATTACTAGGGAGTCCCCAAAGAATTGTAGATTTCTACATCCTTGTTCGATAGCAAATAAGAGGAGTAGTTTTAAAGCCATTAATTCAGAGTAGGTGTTTGTGCCCTGGCCTAGACCTACTTTGAGGGTGAAGTAGCGTGCATGCAAGAAATGTAGATAGCCTCCCCCACCAAAAAGTGTTTGATCAGATGAGGAGGCCCCATAGAAGTATCCCCACATAGTATTACTATTAGGTTCCACCTCCCTGATATCTCTGGGAGGAGCCACAATGTCCCTACCCGACTCCAAGAAAGATTGAAAGATCCCTATACAGTTTACTGCAACTCTTTCTGTCAAGAAGGGTGCATCCTGAAATATTTGGCCATTTCGGGTGATCCATATTCCCCAATCCAGAATAAAAGGGAAGGCTCGATAGTCCCCTTGGCCTCGTACCTGCAACTAATTATGTAGAGCCAATTCAGAGATAATTTCCTGCCAAACCCAAAGGGAGGGAATCAGGATCCTAGCAAAGGCCCAGACATCCAAGACAAAATGACAAAGTAAGAAAAGATGGTCCACTGATTCTAGATGGGATTTTCACAGAGCACAGTGTCCTAGTCCTGAAAAAAGACGTCTTTGTAAGTTTTCCCAGGTGGGCAATTTGTTGGCCAATATTGACCAAATTAATAGTTTCCCTTTTGCCGAACATTTTATTTTCCATATTTTCTTCCACCACCAGTGGGGGCCCTTTGAAAAATATACACACATAGCTTGATATAACCGGAACGTGGGGGGGTATTCACAGTTTCCAACTCCATCCCAAAACAGTTCATCCTCTCTGACCACCAGATGAATATAGGCTGTACAAAGAGCCTGTTTGTACATATCCCAGAGAATTAAATCCTCCTCTGGGAGGCCAAGTCGATTCCCCGTCATCCATCCTTGGCACCATAGGTCTGTAAGTGGGGGGTACCCCACTTGTGCTAACTGATAGTATCCTTCCAATGCCAACCTTAACTGAATCTTGTCCGGTAAAATATGGCTCAGTTGAGATCCCGACCAAGGGTCCAGACCAAGATGAACTTGTCGTCCAGAGCCCACTCTCCACACCAGACCGTTCCCCACCAGATCAAAGGCCTTGATTAGAGACTTCCATATGATAGAATCCCCCAATAATGTTTTGGAAGGAATATAAATCCATTCGAGTATTGAGAGTGGAGCTATGTATTTTTGATGAAGTACCTGCGTCCAGAGACTGTTGGTCTTAATTAAGCGCCAAAATCACTTTACTGAAAGAGATTTGGAGAAGGTAAAGATATTTTTTAATCCCCAACCGCCTAGGGATTTTGGCGTAGAAATACGTTCCCAACGAACCCAAGGTAAGACTTTTTTGTCCTTATGTCCCTGCCACAAAAAATGGAAGCACATATTCCATAACTTCTGCAAAATCTCTTTTTGAATCCATGCTAAAGACATCCAGTATACCGGGATGACCTCTAGAACAACTTTAATTAGAACAAGTCGCCCTGCCCTGGAAAGACATCTATGACTCCATCCCTTGAGAATTTTATCAATTTTTGTTATAAGCCACCCCCATTCAGTCTTCCGATAGTCGTTTGGTTTCAGTTGATATCCAAGATACTTCAAACCCTCATCTAGAGTGAAAAAACCTTAAGGGGAGCTGAGTAGTAATGAGAAGTGAATCTTCCATGGATAGGAGAGACAAAGTGATACTGGATTTTTGGTTGTTGATTTCCATGCCTGTATCTTGTTTAAAAAGTAGAATCCATTCACTCAGCTTTTCAATTTCTTGCCTGGTTCCATCGGAGAAGATTAAAATGTCATCTACAAACAGAAGGTGTGATTGTACAATCCTGTAGAGATTTTTATGCCTCTAAAGGTTCCTGTGAGATTTTCCTCAATCAAGAAGTGACTAAGGCACTCAGTGACCAGAAGAAAGATAATTGGAGACAAAGGACATCCCCGTCTAACTCCTCGTTCCATTGTAAAGAAGGAGGAGACAACCCCATTGATCAGTATAGAAAAGGATACTGAAGTTAAGCAAGCCATCGTCTAGTTTGTGAAAGCTACCCCAAAACCAAGGTGTATCAGCAACATTTGAATATAAATCCAATTTACTTTGTCAAAATCCTTTGAGAGGTTGATTTTAATGACCACCCCTTTGAGTTTCTTTCTTTTTAAACTTTGGAGGCCTTCCTGAGCAACCCCGATGGCCTCATGGATCTGCCTGCCTTTCAAAAATCTGAATTGTTCAAGTGAAATATGCTTGGAAAGTATTTCTTTTAATCTTCGGCTAATGACTTTTGAGATAATTTTATAGAGGCAGTTGCATAGGGATATCGGGAGAAAGTCATCGAAGGAATATGGATTGCCTATTTTGGGTATTAATGTAATGAAGGTAGCATTAAAAGGCTCATGTATACACCCATTTATTCATGACCCCTCCACTACTGACAAAATGTCTTTCCCCAAAAGATCGAAGAAACCCAAATAGAATTCAATCGGCCAACCATCCGGTCCCGGGCTCTTCCCTTTCTGGAATGTGTTCATGACAACCAACAATTCTGCTTCATAAACTTCCATCATCAAATAATCTCACTCTTCTTCTTCCACAAAAATAGGAAAGAGCCTGACCACTTTCACGATTTCAGTTATTGAGGACCCCACCTATGCTTTGAACAATTTAGAGAAGTGTATAATCCCCATTGAGGTGAGACCCTCAAAATTATTGACTAGTTGGCCATCTCCCTTGGTAAGGCTCCAAATTGTGTTATTCAATTTCATTCCCTTGGCATACGAGTGAAAAAATTTTGTATTCTCATCCCCACAAGAGATCCAATGTGCACGACTTTTAAGTCACCACAAGGCTTCATTTTCAGCCAAGATAGTTCTTCACCAAAGTTCCAATTGAACCAATTCCTCCCTTGTCTCCCTAGAGAGGAAACTCTGATCCAGATTGGCCTGCCCTTCCAGCAACAGTTTCTCCATGAAGCGAAGCTCCTTATCCTCTTTTAATTTTTTCTCATGTGCCCAGGAGATAGTTGTCTGCTTGACTTTTCTCAAGTTTTCCATAAAATGTGGAGCGACATGGGAATTTTGATCGGGGATGAAGGGAGTCCACAGATTTCGCACCAGTGCTTGGTACTAAGTATCCTTTATCCAACCTTGAAAAAATTTGAACGGGTTGGGAGGCCTACGATGCCTGTTACACAATTCAAATATTATCGGATTGTGGTCCGAGTCACCAGAACAAGCTACCCATTGTCGTGCAAGTGCTAAAGAATCAAGTAACTCTTCCTATAGGAGGAAACGATCTAGACGTTTTGCAACACATGCATCCCCAACCCTAAAATTTCTCAAGGTTGGCTGTAATTTTTCCAACTCTAGATACAACAGTCCGTGTAGGTCTATAAAGTGTGTAAAATAATCGGTCAATGGGTCTCGGGTAGCTCAAGGACCCCATACTTCTGACGCTCCCAAATAAAACTTTAGATCTCCACCCACAATAACATCTCATTCAGTAAGCCAAGAGATCAGATCCAGTGAGTCCCAATATCGTAAGACAAGACCATATATATTGATAAGTAGCAAGGGGCGGTCCAACTTTGTTGAAAACATATTTAGTCCAAGACCCGATTCAAAGCCCCAAATACATTCACATTTACAGCTCTTTAGCCGTCAACCTGTGGCTAGTCCCCCAGAGCGTCCCTTTGCATCCACAGTAGAAAAGGACCAACTAGGTAATAAGGATTCCAAATTTGAGACCACTTGTTTTTTCACCCCCAAGGTTTCTTGTAGGAAGAGAACATCCAGATTAGTAATCACAATCAGTCTTTTAAGAGACGGTTTTTTTGGGGGCTCGCTAGACCCCTACAATTATAGGAGAGGATTTTCATAAGGGAACCAAATCATTGGGTTGATTTTCTCTAAGAACCCATTCAATGGAAGATTGTCTGCCAGAGGCCACATCAAGTTTGATCCAATCCTGTGCTAGTAAGAGGTGATATCGCCTACCATGACCTCTTGTTGAGGATGAAGCTTGAGGAAGTGATCCCAAGCCTAGTTTAGGAGGGTCCTCCACATCAAAGATGTCCAAATCCCCAGATAATATCATCCTGTTCTGGAGAGAATAATGTATCCTTGAGCCCTCTGAAGATTTGGAACCAGAAGAAGATAGGTTTCCAGAAAGGGAGGGAGTCTCGCAAAGGTCCGAAGTAGGAGGGGAGAAAGGGTTAGGTCCCAAAGAGAAACTCATAGAAGAAGGAGCTGACAGACCCAAACTTGCAATGGGTACCATGGAGGGAAGCTCCAAAGTCACCCCAGGAACCCCTAACTGTTGATTCAGAGGGGATGTTAGAGTACTAATAGAGGGAGGGATAAGAGCTCCAATAGGAGTGAGAGTGAAAAAATCCGCCTCAGGGAGAGAAAAGGGAAATCTAAGAAATAAGAATTCTGAACCTTTACTTGCGTCATCTCCCGGACATCCGGAGGAACGCCTGTCATAGGAGGAGAGTGTCGTCTTAAATCTCTTTCCCGATCCTGGGACTATGAGGCCAGAAAATGTACTCCCCTAGAGCCCCTAGTCCCCCTAGCCACACAACCTGCCCCTTTGTCAAAGTCGCCATCCCCTGAACCCCGCGTCTTGTTTTTAAAGGGAAGAGGGAAGTCGACAAAGCCATGCCCATAAACATGGAATCTATGGAACCTGAAGGGTATACCCTCATAGTCCAAAGGATGAAGGAAGGAACCAAAAGTCATCTCAATAGGCAGTTCCTTGAGGAGGCTCGACCGAAGATCCAACCTCACTAAGATCTTAGCCATGGACATATTGTTTGTCTCTTCGAAAGAAAAGTCTGTGTTCAGGTATTGCCCCCAAAGTTTCCCGATTGCTAAGAAACAAATGGTGTTCCAGTACTGCATGGGGAGGCCTAGGAGACGAACCCAAATAGGGACCACATCAACCCGCTCTAATTTTTCATGAAAGCTCAGAGTCCACCACTTCAGAACAATAGGAGTACCCGCCATACTCCAAGTTTTGGAAAGAACCCAACTGACATATGAAGTGGCTGAAAAGACAAAAGCGAACCAACCCCGAGCTAGCAATTGAATACTGGGTAATATAGAGAGATTTGAGCCCCAAGAAGATTCCATCCAAGACTGCAAGAAGGGAGAGATCAACCGTTTCCCACATGCCTGACCCACCATTGCCAACTCTAAGAACTCAACCACTCGATCCATGTCTATATCTTCACCGAAAACTAGATGCTCTGAGTCGGTTCTTTCCTTCGCACACTGAGGGCCTTTGTTCACCTGACGCTTTGAAGTTCCAAAAGCTTCCGAACATCTACATCCATGGTATCCCCCACAGGTTGTATCTAAGGGCCCCAGACGAGGTGGAGGAAAATGCAACCCTATGTTCCTTACCGGTGAAGAACCCTTATCAAAGATACCTCCAACAGTTTCTGCCAGATTCGAAAAAGACCCAGGATTAGAAATAAATTCTGAAGGGGATAAATGTGCACAAGAAACCATCTCTTGTAAAGATTTTGTTTGTGTGCCCCAACAATCATCAGCCAAAAGAATTCTCGGCTTGGATATGAAGCAAGTAAAGTCCCCCTATGACAGGCCACGAGGGGGGTCTATCCCAGAAATAATCCCTGACAAAGTAGCCACCGACAGCTCAAAATCCAACCCATTCGAATATGACAAGACCAAAGAGGTATGAATCCCCAAAACCAGGCCAAATGTCAGGTTGTTTTCCAAAACCTCTAGGTTCGCCTACTCAAACCCCAATGGAATACCGACAGAGGGGGTTGGGTCCACTGACCCAATAATGTCCACCACTGCATCTGAACTCTGCGGTGAGCCTGCATCCTCCGCCATCTCCAGCCCGAACCTCCAAGTGTAATAGCCAACAGGCCTTGGAGGTCAAGCAACCTCCTGTCCCGACCTGAGAATGCCCCAATCAAGATAAGGTTCCCACCAAAGCCCCGAAATTTCAATCAAGGTGCAAAGAGAGGGCCTCCAACATTAATTCCCACCCCGACAACTGTCATACCTTATCGGGCTCATCCACCAAAGTCAATGCCTCCACCCACCACCATTAATTTGACCAACCAAAGCTCCTTCATTGATCATTCTCCGATTGTCCAAAGATTCAATATCATAATTGTGTTATGTGTCGACTCTTTACATTTAATAAAAAACTATAATATCATCCAATTGTGTTAAGCATCGACTCTTTACATTTAATTAAAAACACTATAATAACATGTAATTTTCTTAATTTCATAGTAATAAGATTTAAATCAACAAATTAATTTGATATACATGTTTAATATAATAACCCTACTTATGCACCATATTCATTTCTATCATGTTTGCTGATTTATCTCTAGTTCTTCTATATTTTTTTTTTTTTACATTAATATGAAAATTTAAATACTATATATAGTATTAAAAAACCAAAAACAATTTAATAAACTATTTAATCAATATCATTAATACATTCATTTATGTTAATTTCTTAATTATATTATTTAAATAAGTTAATTTGATATGCACATTTAATATAATACTCTCAATTTCTTAATTTATATGTATCTTATTCATTGTTATTATTTACTTAAATGACTTCATCTTTTGTTCTTTTAATTTATTTTAAAAAACTAAAAATCAATCCAATATATTGTAAATTCAAAATAAATTATCCAATCAATATCATTTTTTTTTTTGCTAGTTTGTTCGTGACTTGCGGGACTAGCCTCTGGCTGAGAAACCGTGACTTAGGGGCATCTAAGTCATCAAAATCACTCAGGGATCACACCAGGCCTGAGCCACACCAACCCTTAACATGGCTGGATTTTTTTTCCTTGCAGTTTTCGAACCGGTGACTTTAACATCATAGAGTGCCTTAACAACACACTCCATCACCGACTGTCCTACACCTTGGGGACATCCAATCAATATCATTAATAACCTACAAATTCCAATATAATATTCCTAAAAATTTGAATTAAATCATTATAATAACCACCCCTCAAAATTATGGTTGAATCATAAAGTGAAATGTACATTATTGAATACTATTATTTGTTGTTTTATTTATGAATTTGTACTAAAGCATATCACATACTTTTAAGTTTCATATTTAAGTGTATTTAAGTATGAGAAAATAATGTTATAGTATAAATATTCTATGTTTTTTACCATTTTTGGCAACCGTCATTAGAATTCGGCTATACAATTTTTGGTGAAATCACAGTTTTTCGTTATTTAAGTGCATTTTGAATGCATAAATGGACTCAATACCCTGAAAAATTCTTAGAGCACACAAATAGTGCAGATTTAATAACTGAAATATGCAATCCCAACAATTTCTAGCCAGATTTTGGGAAAATTTGGTTAGAAAATATGAAAAAAATAATAATAGAATGTAGAACGTTTAGACTACGTCAAAAATATTGAAGAAAAAAGCAAATCATGCAAATAAAATAAAGGATGAAACCCTTTATGTCACATGCTTGATGTTTTCCCAAATTTTTTCACAACAACTTGGTGCACCCAAGTCTCTCTGACACCTGAGATTGTGTGACACTACCTTGCCTTAGTTGTAGTGGTTTGACCATATCGTACTTACTACAACCATATTGCACCTCTTCAGTCAAGTTCTTCCCATAACGTTTTCTTGAGCTACAATGTGTTAGCCAATGTACCAAGTCTTGCACAACTAAGTATTGTCCAACACCAATGGACAAGTCACATGCTGGCTGTGGCCTAGAAACGTTCCCCAACATACTTGGTCTATTTCATACTTACACAATAAAAAACATACATATGGAACAAGACAATCCAAACACATACACTTAAATAATCCACACATGTACACAAGATATGAGGATGGGCGACACTCAAGATCGGTGCCTAACACCCTTATGTCGTATATGTAGGAATGTTAAAATACAATGATGCAAGATTAAAATATACAATGAGGGGAGCATGGATCAACTCACTAATCATTACAACACTACAAAGACTAAGGGAAATTCCTTTCCCAACACCCCATACAAGTAAACCCCAAAATCATCTAGAAGTCTACTTTTTGCAACCCTGCCTATCAAACTCATCTCGAGAGTCACCTGCCAAAATCATCTCTAGAATTTCCTCAAGAGTCGAACCAACGTGCCACAAAACACTGTCTCAAGTCATCCCAAAACGTGCCTCAAGGTCGTCTCATGAACTTGCCTCAAACTCATCCAAAAGGCAACACTAGTCATTATGTCACACACTTTCTCCAAGACTTTGCACAATGCAAAAACAACTTGGCTCCTTGGGTGTGTTCATCCATCGAACTCCTCTTTCCTAAATCCACCTAAGATGATTATCATTGTTCTTCCCCATTTTTCAAATGATCCTTAGCATTTCCACCCTTTACAAGTATACATGCACCTTCCCCTTCATGCAAAGAGGTGCGTCCCTTAGAAGTGACTTGAGCCAGCCCGTCGTTTGGTTCACCCAAGTTTCAACAAGTCCACCACCTTACCCATTCTTTTGTCATCTCCACCCAAAATCATCGTCATGCAAGTAATTAAACCTATCCACCTCCTCAATATATCCAACCAACCACCACAATTCCATATGCACATTCACCCAAGGAAAGCATGCCTAAGACGTATGCCTAATGAGTGTGCCGAATGGTTGTGGTCTACTATGACGTGCAACTCGAGTCACCATGTACGCTTGTCACAACCCCCAATTGTGGAGCACTCCACCCATTCGAATTATATATATCTTCGCCCATGCCTCCTCAAATCATATAGACAATTATGCTCCCTCCGTGGGGCATCCAACTTAGCCAATCCACAACACATCCTATCAAATCACAGGAGTTCCTCATCTTTTTAGCTTACCTGGAAGCCCTAGTTGACTGCGATGTTCATCAGTGATATTCAGACGGGAGCACCTTACAAACTCTGACCAAGGGTCTTACACCCTTTGTTGCTGCGTAGTATCAAGACCCTAAGTTTAAGTTATTCAACCAACAAAACCCTTTTAGATACCAGCGCTTTCGGCATCACTTGCATGCAAGTGAATTCTCACTCGAGGCATCTACTGGGGCTGCAGGAACCAAGTTTATGCAAGGATGAGGGGATGTGAGGTTATCAACATAACCATTAATACTTATTCACCCTGTGCACATTATCCTTATTTAACATCCTTTTATCAGTCAACAAACCCTATACGTGGCTTCCATTAACTAATAGTTCATTACTTTCACCATAATAGTTGTGTGACATTAACCCATCCAAGATTCATTCAGTACCCTAAATCCTAGTGTGCAAAAACAATATAACATAGATCGCAACATAACCAACCCACTAAATCATTCATTATTATTGTGCAACAACCATATGTTAAATAGATCTATACTAATCATGCATAAACATAACATCCACAAATAATCACATCAACAAACACATTAGACACAGGCTTTTAACCTGGTTCATCCAATCCTTGGGATACATCCACAATGACTGTCTTCTTATATTTGTATTAATGGAATAATCATCTCAGGCCTGTGCACCGTGCTTACAAAAGATACAAAATATTATAATCCCCAATCCTTCCTAATCGCTCTACAGTGTGAGCCTATCTCTGCAAATTCTTAGGTATTCTCCTATCCCCGAAATATCTTCCCCAAAACCTCGAGCATAAACTTTCTTAATCAATCATGAGCAAACTAATCTCTTATTCTCAACAACCTAATTTTCCCCGACCCTTTACATATTTATAAAACGAATTAGGGATAAAAACCCTAATGGTTCATAACAACTTATCCCAAAAACCCTAATGGTTCATAAGAATTTTTCCTACTTTTGAGTCAAACTGCTATTTTTCTTGCTTTTGCACCAATCTGTTGCTTTTCTTGCTTTTGCATCGATCTTCTTCTTTTCTTGTTTTCATGCAACAAAATGTGTCCTTTTCGTGCACTCTGGTCCTACCTTTTACTCTTTCCTCTACTATGGCGCAGATCCCAAACTTAGTTATTCTTATCCAAAATGCCTTTCCAATAGGCCCGCAACACTCACCTGTGGCTTGTCCCGATCCAATTAAGCCTTTTTCAACTTCTCCTTGAATTTTTCAAAAATATCATTTTTTGTGTTGGTCTTCTCCTTGACCTCTGTTTCATTTAACAAAATTGTTTCTACTAATTCTGTAGTGATATGAGTCTATTGTTTCTCTTCAACTTGTTCCAATGCATGTTTGATCCTGCACTGTGCTTATGTTATTTCCTCTGCAACTTTTAATGCTTCTTCCTGCAACATCTCTATTTGTTTCATGCAATCTTGTTGCTCATCCCTCAACTGGTTCATATCATATTATAGTTTCTTATTATCTTTCATTCTCATCATCTTTTCGGATGGTGGAAAATTGTTGATGGTTTCCTTAATATTCTGAGTCTTCCCCTGCGTTGTTTGAATCTTTTGTTTAATACTCTGTAATTCGGTATCCTCCGACAACTAATTCTAGACTTATGTGTTTTCTTCATACCACTTAGCACATTATGCTTCTGAAGTATTGATACTTTCCACTACAGTGCTTACTTCCTTCTCCCTTTTGTCTCTTTCTGCTAGGGGTGTGATTGGTATCATTCGCGTTTCTAACTCAACAATTTTCGTTCAAAAGCCTTGGATGGATTCATTGATCTTCACAGCTTGATATTCCAATGGAGTCTCCACCCCCATTTGTACCTCCAAAATCTCTTTGCAAACCTTGTTAAATGCTTACTTCACATGTTCTTCCTTATATGCAGCTACATCCCTTTCTCGTTCAACTCTGTTGTAGTCAATCTGCATGCTTGCAATCTTTGTTGTGGCCTTAGCCAATTCATCATATGTTTTTGCTGCAGATAGGTTCAATTATTTCACTATGCTCGCCTGCAACCCATGCAACATTTCTACCTATATTTGTGATAAGACTAACTCAAAGTCACTTATTGTTTGTGCTTTCTCCTACATCTCCGCTGATGGGAATAGAATCACCCCTGGTTCCAACTTAATTGTTTTGTGCTTCCTCGTTACCTCTAATGCATGAGATACTTTTGGTCTTGCTTCTACTGGCCTTTTTGTGCTTGTCATTTGTCCTTCAATTGTTTGTTGTGCAATACATATCCTGGTTTCTTCCATCAATTGGCACAGTGCAGTCATTTCTTCCTATATCTTTTTGTTCAGTCCTTTTTGGTGTTCTACTATACGTTAAAACATGTTGTTGGTGATTTCCTTAACTTGCTCCTCAAGCCTCTCAAATTTTTCTTCCATCAGTGCCCGTGGAGTCATTTCTTTGTCCACTTTCTTCTTCTTCTGATGCAGAACTAATTTTCCCTTCTCTATCTCTGCGTATTTCGTCTTCTTTCTTACACTATTTACTTGGCCTTATACTTCCTCAATCTCAAGATTTGGTGTTTCCATTTCTTGTTTGTTCGATGAGACCTTCCAGTCTGTGTCCCAGTCTTGCATAATGATTTTTATGTCCTCCTCTTTTATTCGGTACTTTTTCTTCACCCATTCCTCTCTCTAATATTTCTTTGCTTGTATGTACATATGATTACAGTCTTCCATGACCACGCAACTGATTTGTAAGTTTCTACAAGATATGGTCAAATTCATGGTGTATCCTGGATACACTTCCTAATCATTTCCTTATACAAATATAATTCAATATTGTTGTCCAATTGTTTTCCCTTGTGCATCGTGTACCATAAGTTATGATACTTGGTGGCCATGCATGACTTGCCTCTCATACCCTGAAACTATACATCCTTTGTTTCTTTCCACTCTGCTAACATGATCATAAGTAATAACCAAGAATAGTGGAATTCCATTCATTTATCCTATGCTTCAACACAATCTATCAGGAACTGGTTGAGTAAAAATGACGCCCAACTCATTGTTACCCCTTCTACACATTTCTCGGTTGTAGCTATCATGCATGTGGGCACTTTGTATCTCGTACACTTTCTCAGCAATTTTCATGCCAATGCTTGCGTCGCAAATTATACCATTGGGTTAGATATACTTGGCACATCCAAACCACACACACCTCTAACTCTGTGGAATTTCTCCTTCATGGACTTTAATAGAGCCTTCTTATTCTTTCTGTTTGTGAACAACAATGTAGGATCTTTCCCCTATGACGGTAATCATGTGATTCACGCAATTAGATATGTGTCTATAGAAATTGACCTATCTAACCACAAGTAGCCATCGTGCACACAGGTTAATAACATCTTTACACATGCATTAATATCCTGGCTCTTTCCAAAGTGTGGGATGTCAAATAGATTTAGTAGGCTAGCTCACTCCAACCCTCTGGCCCATACCTTCAGCTCAATTATGGGCATGTACGTCTTTGCATTGATTTTCATCTCCAAGTAGGTATTCGACGCAAGTTTGGGGAACTTCATTGTATTCGTGATGTCATGGTCCACGTATTTCAGTTGTGACACCTTGCCTAACATATCCTCATCAATGATTACTCCAGCTAGGATTTATGGCGTCACCAAGTCATACTTGGAATCCCTTTTTAACTTAACTGGTTTGGCATTGTCCTTCTTTGGTGGAATGTAATCCCTTGGAAATGTCGACTCCGACAAGGATGCTCTTGGAGTCTCCTAAAATCCTGGTAGTGTTGTTTCTTCTCTAGTTTGTGTTTTGTTCTGTTCCAATGTTGCTTCCTTTGGGGGTTCCATCTCTTCAATACTTTCCTATGACAACTCCTTCAACTTTGTGGCATTTTGTAGGGATTTGCAACATTGGTCTCGACTCTCTCTACTTGGTGCAACTCCAAATAACAATAATGGTCGCTTGTCGACCCCTCAACAAATTTTGTGCCCCTTCGACATCTATCCATTTACCTTCCCGGTTGAATTAACTTTCTAATCCACTATATTTTTTCAATAAGTACCTTCTTTAACACTGAATTAATTCCAAATCCTTTTCCGTATTTTTTCCTTGATTTGTCAATCTATCATGATCTCCACCAGTGCTTTCAATTTATGACTACATGTCTCCATGATGTCTCATCGTTAATTATTTTTAACCATCATTTCCACTCTTTAATTTCTTTGACTATCTGTTTTCTTATTCTTCTACGTAGTTCTCTGAATTATTCATTCGTTTGCTGCAAAATATTTTCTTCTACACGCAATACACTTCCTCTGTGCGATCCTTTATTAGCGCATAAATCACTTCTTCTACACACTTACCCTTGTTTTATATGTATCTTTCTTCCTCTTCATTCTCATCCATGGCGTTCTCCTATTTATTTCTTTCTTTGAACTATCTTAACTTCTCGACCCTTGACTAACACTTCAACTTTTTGTTTCTTGCCTTCACTTACTTTATTACTTTTTTTTTCTTTTTTTCCACTTTTTCTTTTTCTTACTATAATACACTACTATGGTACATAGATTCCTATACAGGTCAGATTAGTGTGTGGATGGTCGGCTATCCCTATAAAATTATAGTCGACTCCCATTCACTAGTCCCCCAAAACTTGACCATTCAACAATTCTAGTTGAACAACACCTACTTCTGTCACATACTTGATCATATATGGACCTAACCAATGCATCCTAAACTTCCCTAGGTGTTGCATGAAAGTTTTGTCGTATATAGACACTAAGTCTCTCACTTGAAACTTTTTTTGTTTAATATTCCTACCATGCCATGTGTTTTCTCTTACCTTCTGGACTTGTTGATGGAATCCTGTGACAAATCATTCTTCCTTGAGATGTAAAAACTATGAAAATATTCCCTCTACTACACCAGAGTATGAAAGATCAACAATTGTTGCAACGCACAAGCTTGGAACAATAAATTCCATTGGAATTACTACTTCTTGCCCATAAACCAACCTAAAAGGTGTTTGTCTTGTCAAATTTTTTCTTGTAGTCTTATATGGCCATAATATTCTAGGGATCCTCAAGTCCCAATCATCCCTTCCTACATTCTAGATCTTTGTCAGAGCATTATTTAAAATTTTATTGAAGGCTTCTATTGTCTCATTTTCTTGAGGGTTATACGATGTGCTCCTCTGATGGTAAATTTGAAACTCCTCAGTCAGTGCTACAACCGTCTTATTCAAGAAGTGTGTCCCTTGATCACTCTAAAATATGTGCGAGCATCCAAATCTCGTAACGACATTCTCAAACAGAAATCACGCAGTAGTCTCCACGTTGCAGTCTGTGACCAGTGTTTCTTCTGCCCATATGGTCAAATACTTTTTCACAATGATCATATACTTAGTTCCTAATCTCCTGGTTGGTGGATTGATTGGTCCAACGAAGTCTATTTCCAATTTATCAAAATCCTACAGCATAACTTGTGGATGCAAGGGAATCTCATCCCTTCTGGATGGCTTTCCAACCCTTTGAAAAACATCACATGCCTGGCAATATTCTTTAGCATCCTTGTGAAGTGTGAGCCACCAAATCCCTGCACACAAAATCTTTTGTGATGTCACTTTACCTACGTAGTGTCATCTTGCAATACCTTCATGTGATTCTGATAGTATCATTGGCCTTTCATGCTCTAACACACATCGTCTTAATATCCCATCTACACCTAACTTATATAAGTTTCCTGAGATTAGTTGATACTCTGTGGCCTTAACCACTAAATGTTTTTTTTGTACAACTGTCAATGGAGCCATTAATATACTTAATAATTGAAAAATGTCTATGAAGTAGTCATCCACCATTTGAACTGCAAATAAATGTGCATTCGGTAAAATATCATCTATATTCACTGCATCTTCTCCTGATAGAATGTGTGATAAGTGATTTGGTCCTACTGTTAAGCGCTAATATTGGCTCATTACCCCTTAATTGGGGAATATTAGATTAGTAATGTTATTTTATTTATGTCGGCTTTAGGCCATTAGTTGTAATTTGGATTAGTAATGTTATTTTATTTATGTCGGCTTTAGGCCATTAGTTGTAATTTAGATTAGTAATGTTATTTTATTTATGTCGGCTTTAGGCCATTAGTTGTAATTATACCTCCTAGTCTCCTATATATACCAAGGAGACAT
>ML778509.1:352255-387152 GCA_009831015.1 Picea engelmannii | reverse complement strand
TAAGACTACAACCATACAAACAGATGTCCCTCAAGCAAGCCAAGAAGGATAATAAATTATCACCAAAGTACTATGGCCCTTATAAGGTGTTGCAAAAGATTGGTACTATGGCATACAAATTGGAGTTGCTTGCATCTTCACGAATACACCCAGTTTTCCATGTTTCATGCTTAAAGAAGGTTATAGGCGACAAGATCCCAGTTCAAACTATATTGCTAGAACTTGACGAGGAAATAAAAATCATATTGGAGCCTGAAGCCATCACTGACACAATAATTCGCCAACTGAGGAATAGATTCATTTCAGAGTATCTCATTAAATGGAGGAAACTATCGGCTGAAGATTCCACTTAGGAAGATGAGTATTTTATACAAAAGCATCCAGAGTTACTCAAGCGTTGCAGACAACACTTGTCTCAAGGGGAGGGAAATGTTAAGCCCTAATATTGGCTCATTACCCCTTAATTGGGGCATATTAGATTAGTAATGTTATTTTATTTATGTCGGCTTTAGGCCATTAGTTGTAATTTAGATTAGTAATGTTATTTTATTTATGTCAGCTTTAGGCCATTAGTTGTAATTATACCTCCTAGTTTCCTATATATACCAAGGAGACATTTTCATTTTGAATCATCTTGTGCTTGAACATTTAAGTGGGGTAAAAGGAGGTTGCCCCCTCGAAGAGGATTATTATCTGAAATTATCTCTTTTTCAAGGCGTTGAGTACTTTTTATGAGGTTTTTCTATGCTATATTGATATTTGGTTCCTAACACCTGCATTCAATTTTCTCAGCTTAACGATGAATTCAAAGTCATATTATTGGAACAAAAGTAACCATTTGAAAATTATCTCCCCCAACAACTCCTTGTTCACTAAGTATCGTAGTGCAGAATGGTTTGTATACATCTTGAAATGAGAACCCAACAAATAGTGTCTAAACTTTTGTAGTGCATACACCATTTCCAACCCCTCTCATTCTGTCGTAGTGTAGTTTTGTTCTGTTGTTGACAACTTCCTACTTGCAAATGAAATTGGGTGGTCTATCTCTACTTCTACTGGCTAAGATAATACTTTGCCTAAATCTATGGATGACGCATCCACATGAACATGAAATTCCTTCTTCCAATCTGGGAATATAAAATTGGCACAATCACTAACTTCTGAAACAATGTCTCTGGACCTTTCTGGCAGTCCTCATTCCACTAGAATTTAGCTTCTTTCTTCAACAACTTCTCCTTGGGTGTTGTAATCCACACATATCCTTTAATGAACTTCCTATAGTATCTTTTATGGCCCATTGTTGCTCTTAATTTTCGTACTAATGTAGGTGGTGGAAAGTCCATAATCACTGCAATCTTGGTAGGTTGCACTAGTAAGCCTCGCTTACATACCATGGGCCAACAAAATTTCAAAAGGCGCACACAAAACACATTTTTTCAAATTCAATTAAATCTGATATTGTCTACACCTATCCAACATTAATCTCAGTACTTATGTATGATCTTTTAATAGACTAAACACAGTCCAATCATCTAAATAAACTTCCAGGAATTTATGAACAAATTCCTTAAAGCCTGCGACAACTACTCTAGAGAAAATTGCAAGTGCATTCTTCAGCCCAAAAGGCATCACTGTGTATCGGTAGCTTCCCCACTCTATCGCAAAGGTAGTCTTATGTTTGTATTCCTACACAATCTTTATCCGATGATATCCTGAGAATCCATCTGTGAAAGAGTAGGCCTCCTTCCCTCCTACATTCTCTACCACTTCATCTGTAAAAGGTGTCGAAAATGGATCGTGCAGACATGCATCATTTATCTTTATTAGGTCTACACAAATTTTGATTCCCCTTTTTTTCTTGTCTTGTACTATCATTGGAATTATCCATCCTGATTCTACTATTGGTTCAATGATTCCTTCTTCTAACATTCATTCTATCTCCACATTTACCTTCTCTTTATACTTAGGGTTCATTCTGTAGGGTCTTTGTCTTACTGGATTAGAATCTAGTTTCAAAGCGATCTTCATTTCTCCTAACACACCAACTATCCCTTTCATTTCTGAAAATGTGGTCGGGAATAGATCCTGATACTCGTGCAATAAGTCTACAATATTTTCCACAATTTCATCATTCCAGTAGTTTCCTATCTTCCTAAAATTTGGATTCTCTTTTGTCCCAATATTCACTTTACGTGTCCTTAATGGTTGTGCATACGCAACAGATCCAAGCTCTAGACCTTCTACTGTGCACTCCCCCTCAGTTTCAGGTATTTGTATATTTCTTGGATCTTCCTTGTCCTAATATTCTTTATCAACATTATAAAATTCTAGTATTTCATGAACTATCACAAAATATCTATGCACACTACACACAAGTACTACATCCATTGGCCCTTCTACTGAAAAAATATTGTTTCTAATGGCCTAAAAATTTGCATCTACTAATGGTGATTCATTTTCAAAAGTAAATTTTATCTTAAACCTTTGAGTTAGCTCTTCCCAGTTCATTGTTTCTCTACGCATTTCTAGTTCCAAGTGCCATTTATTGGGGATCTATCCAATGTATGTATGAACCTATGTGTCCATTCCTCCTTCTGTATCGAACTCCATATATTTCTTCACTACGCAAAATGATCTGTCGAGTCACTTACTCCTTCATATTTATGCACAATACACTCAACCTTGGAACAAAATCTAACTTGCATTAATATTTTGCACTGTTTCCAGTCTTCTATTCCTTCTTTATGTGAAGCCCACCATCTGGTTGGAGTGGCCTTCAAGAAAACATCTAATGCCAACAATATTTGTTGTTCGGGTATTTGCAACTCAAACACCTTTACAAAAGAGCCTATGTTAGTCAAACCATCATACTTGGGTGGGTCACATATCTCCATTCCATTCCAGTGCAACGATCGAGTAATGTGGGAACACCGCATGGTTGATACTTCATGCATCCTTTGATGACAATGTTCCAAACCTTCCTCTGAATCTGATGCACATGAGGTAATGCTTATCCAACTTAGGGATCCATATGAAATCAGATTAACATAGTCATCCATTCACACAGTCTTATTATACATGTTATCGATTTCATTCCCTTTAGTTGGTTCTATATACCTCTTTCCTTCTGTCAGATCCAATGGTGTGGTAACCTTCAAGTACCCTACTTCAAGGATCATTTCCCTTTTCTTCATATTAATTATTGCCTTATTTTCAAAGGCCCATTCAAGCCCCATTAGCACTAGATATGGATTAATATCATACACAATCTCAATGACTTTGAAATCTTCTATACTACGCACCCCCTCTATATTCACAGGTACCCCTAACAATCGACCAATTGGTACTATCTTGTGTTGGTTCACCAATATTAATTGGAAGGGAGACAAAATTAACTTCGAATTCCCCATAATTTCCCATGTTTTCTTTTGTAACACATTTCCATCAAAACCCAAGTCTAAAATGACATTGTCCATGTCATATTCCCCAATCTGCACACTTAGTCTTCACTCTCCACTTGTCCTATTTTTACGCAATAGATGATTCACTACCCTCTGTGCAGTGGGAAATTCCATTTATTGTGTGCAATGATCAATCATGTCATGCAATGCATTCAACACGGTTTCATCTTTCATCAATTCTAGTTAACTCAACTAGGTGGCAGTTCACTCCCGTACCTACCTGAGAGACTAGAATAGGTGGCAGTTCACTCCCGTAACTATTGGTGTGTGTCCAGATCACTCTAGACCACCACTATGGTGCATTGGTTCACCTCAAGTCAAAATCATTGAGTTATACAGAGTATATCATGTGTAAATTATTCATTATTCACAACGGTTAATGAGAATTATTCCATCCTTTCTCTCCTTCTTATTCTTTCTCCAATTATCTCCGCAAATGTGTGTATTATTGTTTAGCTAGATCTATTATGTTCAGGTTCAACACATTTACACTTCATTTATTTTCATCCTCAGTCCCTCCCTTCCTTATTCATTTCTTTCTTCATTACTTCCTACCTTCAGACCATCCCCTGGTCAACCCCCAGTTCCCCTATGTGCGCGAATTCCCCTAGCAATCAAATTCCATTGTCATCACACATTTTTCACATAGAAACATCTTTATCTAGGAACCCAATGCTTTCATAAACCTTCTTCATAGACCCTTGAATAAATCCCTTTCTACAACACTATACGACTAGGTATAATCTATTGCAAATTCTGTAATATAACCCCCTAGTATGCTATTCAACCAAAAATCAACTACGCGAGAAGTAGTATTTCTTACATAATTCAATTGTCTTACCAACTCAGGGGTCCAGTTCCTCAGAGATAAAGTTTGGTATATTCCAATATTCTCCACTAACCTTTCTAACCATTCATCTAAAATATTCAGAAATTCACCAAAGAAAATATCATGTATATCTGTGAACACATACCTTTGCAAGCATTTTTCATCGTTGATCTTAGGGTTTCTATTCTCTCCTTAGGAACATTATTTCTCCTTCCTTTCTATCCATTCAATGATCTCCAGGGATGATTTGAAGGATGTAAATTTATTTTAAAATGTAGAAACCTTGGCGAATCTTACTAATCCTTCATATGCCAACTATAAAATGTTGGTGATATTTTTATATAAATACTCAAATTTCTAAGGATTTTATATAGTTTGTATAAAATTTTGGCGATTTTTAAGGTAAAATAATTTTATCATATAGAATTTGGGCGAATCATTTTTAGAATGGAAAATATTTTTTTGGGAAAAACCATGGAAAATTAGCCGAAGAGCGAAATTTAGCCCCTAAAATTGTCATTGATCTCTGCCTTATTCGACCTCCAAAACATTCCCTTACTTACATATTTTGGGTCCCGACAATGGAATCATTTGTTGGCACACAGTCTTAAGACCCTAGGTTCAAGTTATTCAACCAACAAAAACCCTTTATATGCCGGCCCTTTCGGCATCACCTGAATGCAAGTGAAGTCTCACCCGAGGCATCTACTAGGGCTGCAGGAACCAAGTTTCTGCAGGGATGAGGCCATGTCAAGCTATCAATATAACCATTAATACTTATTCACCTTGTGCAAATTATCCTTATTTAACATCCTTTTATCAGTCAACTAACAGTTAATTACTTTTACTATAACAATTGTGCGACATTGACCCATCCAAGATTTATTTAGTACCCTAAACCCTATTATGAGGAAACTATATAACATAGATCACAATGTAACCAACACACTGAATCATTCATTATTATTTCACAACAACCATATGTTAAACATATCTATATTGATCATGCAGAAAAATAACATCCACAAATAATCACATCAACAAACACATTAGACACAGGATTTCAACGTGGTTCTCCCAATCCTTGGGCTACATCCACAACAACTAGCTTCTTATATTAGTCTTCGTGCAATAATCATCTCATGCCTACACACTACTCTTACAAAAGATACATCATATTGTAATCCCCAAACCTTCCTAGTTGCTTTGCAATGCGAGCCAATCTCTGCAAATTCTCAAGTATGCTCCTATCCCCAAAATATCTTCCCCAAAACCTCGAGCATAAACTCTCTTAATAAATCATGAGAAACCTAATCTCTTATTATTAGCAGCCCAATCTTCCTCAATAATTTATATATGTATACAAATAAGTAGGGATAAAAACCCTAATGGTTCATAACAACTTATCTCGAAAACAATAATGGGTCATAACCGTTTTTCCTACTTTTGGGTCGAACTGCTGCTTTTCCTTCTTTTGCAACAATATGTTGGTTTTCCTTATTTTGCACCTATTTTCAACTTTTCCTGCCTTTTCATCGCAAAATGCACCCTTTGCATATGCTCTCATCCGTCATTTTACTCTTTCCTCTACTATGGTGCAACTCCCAAAACTTAGTTATTCTCGTTTGAAATGCATGTCCAACACACACCCCCCACCAAAAGTCGTTCTCATCCTTGGTAGAATCCGAAAGAACTAATTGTACTCCAATTCATTATCCAATCATGTCCACATCTACAACCAAGTCTACTAGAAACCCTAAATTTCCTGGCAACATAAACCCCAGGTTTTATGACTGTGGAAACCCCAAGTTTCCAGAACTCAACACAACCATCCACAATGGTGTGAAACTTTCTACATCCTTTTCTATCCAAAGTTGTCATGAGACCATTTCCTTTGCTTCTTGGAAGGACATATCCTTTGCAACTTTGTCCTCAATGCTTCAAGTTGTTGTTTCCCAACTGTGGTGATCATACTGCATTGTCACACCAATATCCACAGTTGTTGAAAATACAAAACTACAAATAATCTAAGTGTTGAACCCCTGTGACTTACTACTATACCTTACTTCGACTAATTTTACCATGATTCCACACATTATCAACCCACACATCCAAAACTAGGTGGGTAACTAATCCAGCCATCATGCTCAAGCTATGAGAATGTACATCCCCATGTTCAAAACAAGTATTTTCTATCTTCACTTTGGTTACTTCGTCCAACCTCAAAACACCAAGGCAAGGTCACTCTTGCCTCACTGTTGCTACCATCCAATCTTTGACAAGGATATTGTTCACAACATCCAAGTTCCACACCTATGAATCTACTTTCGCTTTCGTACTTCGACCCCTTTGGCATGATTCCATGCACTATCTTTCCCAAGAGTTGAAATGGTTGGATGGCCAACCCAACTGTCACGTTCAAAACTTGAGACTGAACAACCTTCATGCTCAAATCTAGTCACTTCATTCCGCCATTCAATCGCTCCAGAACGTTCTTGGATCAAGTGAATTTTCCCCTTTTTCCTTGTTGCACTACAAAGTCACTCCAAAAAAATGTTTTCACAACACCTTGGCACCGTTGTCCACTTCATGGTAGCTATCCAATCTGCTGCAATACCTAAGAGGTTACCACTACTTCCACTACCATCCCACACACTCTGTGTCACATCCATGTTAGCGAAGAGTTCAGAAAATCACTAGTACATTGGG
This sequence comes from Picea engelmannii, assembly GCA_009831015.1. NCBI lineage: Eukaryota > Viridiplantae > Streptophyta > Pinopsida > Pinales > Pinaceae > Picea > Picea engelmannii. The sequence goes on along the minus strand of ML778509.1, from coordinate 380,153 downwards.
CCCATTTTCTGACGATCTATTGATGCATGTTCGTCACCACAACGTCACAAGTACGATGAAGGAAACAACCATTTTTTCATCACTTCGCCTTCATCACATTTATGGAATTCAAGAGTGCATTGCAATACCAACGCACACATCCTCCATAAGAGTGAATAATGTACCCCAATCAGTTCATCCCAAATTCATCACGTTGTCATCACTAGTAGGTTGGACAATTGACTCATTTTTGTCATAATAGAGACCAATTATCGAAGAATTTTTCTGCCAGTTCATCACAATCGCATGTACATCGAAAGATCGATGTTTTCCCATCGTAAGAGAGACTAATTAGTGACGATTTTTCCTGTTATTTCATCCTAACTACATCACATGATCATCTCCAGGATGTCATTCTAGCAACGAAAAGATGGCAAACCTTCAACATATCTTCCACAATAGATTAGTATGTTTCCATCAAAATATCGACGAGTTACCGATTAAAATGTTGTATGTCCGATGTTTTTATCTGAGGAGGAAAAATATACTCTACTCGAACCATCGACAAACTGAGTAGGAGGATGATGACGATGATCCTAACCATGTTGATGATGGTGGCAATGATGATGATGATGATGACAATGGAAATGATGATGATGATGGTGCATGATGATGATGGTGCATGATGATGATGATGATGATGATTTATGTTGGACATATTTTTATTGATATGTTGTCATTGATGTCAAAATTCGATGTCATTATGATGTGATGATGAGTTTTTATGAACAACATGCAGAGGAATCTACTTAAATCTTAGGAGAGGCAACGTATTATATTTCACGAGATCAGTGCAATGTAGAAACACCATCGGGATCGAATTCCCAATAGATCAATGATCTCAATCAGTTAGAATCCAAGAACAAAACTAAAAATCTCAAAAGGGAAAGCGCATTGTAGTGATGATGAGTTTTTATGAACAACATGCATAGGAATCTACCAAAAATCTCAGAAGGGAAAGTGCATCACAGAAACGCGATCAGGATTGAAATCCCCACAGTAAAACTACAAAAGAATTGAGGGAGAATCCTGTCCAATGATGTAGATTTTAGGACAAACCAAGACCGTCAGATATGGGAGTTACAGAGGAGGACCTTCGGATCAACATTCGATTAAGTCCCGACCGTCGGATTTGAGTAAGGGAAGATCAACAACAGGGAACCATTGCAGGATGAAAGGGTTGGAGTTAACAATCACACAATTTTTGTTTCCAAAAATAGACATCGACCATCGATCGTCACCTGCAAATAGATCTACGGTTGGCATCAGTTCCACTACATCAGAACCCCAGAGCCTCGTAGTCACAAACAACTGAAATCCCGACAAACGTTGGATTGTGTTAAGCTTTTCACGCCAAATATGGATCATTAGATGAAGTCATGTTAATCGAGGTTTATTTAGGGAATCTCACTTCGGGAGAATTGGGAAGTGGGAGAGAATAACCCAAAGTCCCGAAGGATGAAATGAATCTATATCATTGATCTAGAACTAATCACAATCATTGGATCAAGGATTCATGAGATCCTAAATAGTCGAAATCCCGACAACCGTTGGATCGTATTAATCTTTTCATGTCAAACATGGATTGTTAGATGAATTCAAGTTACTCGAGGTTTATTCAGGGAATCTCACTTCGAGAGAATTGGGAAGTGGGAGAAAATAACCCAAAGTGCCAAAGGCCGAAATGAATCTAGACCATTGATCTAGAACTGATCACAATCATTGGATCAAGGATTCACAAGATCCCGAATAGCCTAATTCCCGACGACCATTGGATCGTTTTAATATTTTCACATAAAATAAGGATCATTAGATGAAGTCAAGTTACTCAAGGTTTATTCGGGGAATCTCACTCTCAGAGAATTGGGAAGTGGGAAAAACAGATAAACAAAAGTCTCAAAGGATGAAATGAATCCATACCATTGATATAGAACTGATCACAGTCATTAGATCAAGGATTCAAATGAACCTACGTCCGTTAGATCTAGGAGGAGGACATGTGACACATCAGGAAATCCACGTCAGTAAAGAAAACGTGGCACAATCAAATGGTGACAAGTGCCAGGGTCCAGTTGGCATTTTAGGTACATGTAAGTCACAAATCTAAATGACACATGGAAACCATTCGGCCAGTGCCAAGTCATCAGTGACGTCAGCAAGTTACATCACTCTAGGAGTTTTTCCTTTGGGGGAAACCAACAACTACTTGAAGCGTCGAAGGCCGAAGTCAATGCTAACTATTGATCTAATATCCTCCTGATTCTCACATGACCGTTAGAACAAAACGTAGTGGAAAGATGATGTAAGCACTCCCATGTTGACCACTTTGACGTTGACCAACTCCAGTGGAAATTGGAACATCAATTACCCAGACCTATGAACCCCCGAAGTCCCAAAGTCCTGAAGTAAATAGTGGTCATCCATATCAATATTTGATTAAGTCATAGCCATTGGATACAGTAGTGGAAGGATAGTGTAAGGATCAAAGATAGATTGTTGATTTGGTTCTGGGCATCATTCTAACCATTAGATCAATCCTTGTGAGAGGTCAAACTTCAGAGTATTGGATGAAAGAGAAAACACCTAAAAGTCGAAGTCCGGAGCACTAGGTTCTAGCCCCCAGTCACGGGTTACGAACACATAAGTTGTGAAGCGTTGGGAACATCGCTTAAATTAATAAGCCTGTGGTTTTGCGCATATGGTCACATGTAAATGGTTTGAAGGAAGTGCCTATGCATAATCTGATTTCTGCAATATTTGCAGAGACATGGAATTGAGTTAAAAATGAAATCGATCCATATCAGTGATTGATTTATGAAAATCAATCTAACTAATTTGAAAATCCTTCACGATAATGTTTGAATAATGATGAATAAAAACCAACATTATTTTTGTTAATCTAAATAAAGAGGTGTGATGGTCCAAACAAGGGGAAATACTGATTCATAGCCAACACTAGTTGGGTGACTATATAAGCAATAAATAATGGTGAAGAAGAAGTTTCTATGTAGTCCATATCAGAAGATCAAAATAGTAGCAAATTCCAAGAAGAAGAACTGATGATTCTTATGAAGTGAGGGTGGAACAGAGGAGCACGAAAGGATTCATATCCTTTAAGTGTAATTTAAGGGAGTTGGTGATTCTTAGGTTTGGTTCCCTAAAGAAAAGGGAGTTGGTGCTTCCTATGGTTGGTGCTCTAAAGAAACAAGGGAGTTGGTGCTTCCTAGGGTTGGTTCCCTGAAGTAGGGGATTTGTGTCTCCTAGAGTTGGTGCTCTAAAAAGGATTGGTTTCATTCACTATTCTTCACAAAAATCTTGTAATTTCTATTAATTATACTTGTATAATTGATTTTACAAACAAGTCCATTGTTGATCTATTGTGGTAATTAACAAAATACAAAAGTAACTGCTAATTGTTGAAAAAGGGTAATATTGATTCACCCCCCCTCTTAGTATTCCAACAATTTATGGTGATAGTGATGAAAATGATGATGACGATCATGATGACCGTTACGATGATGATGATAATGATTTATTGAGATGAAAATGGAAATTATTATGATGATGACGAGGATGGTCATCGCAATGATGATGACAATGGAAATGACGATGATGACAACGATGAAAATGACAATGTCGATGATGATGATGGAGACAATGATGAAGACGATGATGATGACCATGATGAAGATGATGATGATTATGATGATTAACCCATATAAATAAATACTTTAAAGAGAATAAATCACATAAAAGATATAATCACATAACTACTACATTTCATCATTTCTACAATATCATTGATCATCTTCTTCATCATCCAAGTCTACATATGTATCATATGGTTCAGAATCGATGTTGAAAGGATTGGCCATATCAACATCATCATCATCAAAGTCATTTTAAATAATATCATTGATCAAGGAAAATCCAAAACGCTCACAGAGGTTTAGAAGGGTCTGAAACGCTCAAAAAGGTCTAGGAGGAGTCATAAATGCTCAAAATTTGTTCATCTCAAATGATATCAAAAACAAATTCATTACATAGATATTGGCGATATATTTCCAATGATGCAAAAATTTCCTCAAATGGAGTTCGTATGCAAAATTTATGGCCGGTCAAAGTTCAAGTCAACAGGGCAAAAAAATAAAGTCAAGGTGACACATGTCACCACTGAAAGCATGACACGTGGCACAAATGTGCAACCCATATGATGATGACATGGCAACTTCAAAATATGACACATGGCACAACCGTACGTCTAACTAAGTAGGTGACACAACAACCGTATAGGCATCAGTGAACCCATTGTGTAATGACACATGGCTTGATTGAACACTTGGTTGACATGTGGACCAATGAGAGATTTCCACGTGGTAGTATCCCATTAGCCAAGTATGTCTAAGGAGGAATAAAATTTTGGTTAATATCCCTGAGGATTGAAGTCGGTTCTCTCGCATAAAATTCTAACGAACTACCATTACACCGTCCACTTGAGTCTTAACCATATATGGCTCAACATTTATTTATGTCAGTTGAATTTTTGTAGGAAAATAGGATCGATGGATAGCTCTCGATCCTATGATTAATATGGTAACCATATCCCGCAATTCGTGGGGATTATAATATATATTTTGTCACATATAAATGTATCCAACAAACATTAACATAAATATAACAAAGTATCAACGGAGGGAGAGGTTCGCAGGGTCGAACCCGTGACCTCATCCCATTCATAACAAAGTTTTAACCATTATTCCATGAATTATGGTTTGTTATAACAAAATAATGGATTTTTAATTAATTCAATGCCTATGTGAGCGCCAATGTTGGGCCACGGTTTGGCCGACCTAGGTTATTTAATGGCACAAAATCCAATGCAACATTACATCATATCATTGTAGAGTATAGTTTTGGTCTCAAAGTTCATGTCGAAGGGTATCAAGACTTGGATATAGAACCATAAGCGTACCAAGAGGTTCCTTAATGGAATTATTTGAAGTTTATACTCATGTTTCTCATAATTTCGCAAAAAAATGTGATGGCATAATTTGTTTCTGAGTTTGAGCAATGTGTAAAAATATCATTGTAAAAACACAAGCATTTGAGCATTAATAAAGAGGTATCAATTGGAAGTAGACCTATAGAGGTAGACCAAGTTGGGTGAACTCTGTTAACAAACTTGTGTATGTGATTTTGATATTGTTGTTCTATTTTCGCTCAATTATGTTTCAAGTTGTTTATCATTAAAGTGGATTTAGATAGATAAGTAACTTCACATGTATTATGAAATCAATGAAATGATCATTATTATTTCGAAGTCAAGTTAGATTATTATGTGTATTAAATGATAATTAACATCTAAGGATTTTTCGGATCAAGTTAGTATCAAAGCAGGTTTTGACAAGAGTTTGCTAGTGAATGCTTACAAGGTCTAGATTCAAGCTTGGTAAAGGAAATCTTGCAAGTTATGAGTCAAATATTCAAAGGATATTTTGAAAGAAAAAGACAGTTTTTGAAGGAAAGGAAGGATAATATCCTCCCATGAGACTTGAGAAAGTTATGGCTACACTTTTCTCAATGAGATAAATAATAGATGATTTATATCGAAGAATTTGCAAGTCTAGTGATGGAGAATATTTGGTAAAATCTTAAGGAGGAGGTGAAGATGGTAGACCTGCAGAACCCTCTTCACCATCATCCTCATAATCATCTACCAATGGAGCAAGTGAACATTCTCCTCATAAGAAGAATCCCTCTAAGAAGTCTTCTCATGCTCATTATTTACCTTTATTGAAATTAGATGTTAAGTTCGAATTGCCAATTTATGATGTGTTATCACTCCAAGAAACCCTTTGTGGTTGTAGACCAAAGGTGCTTGGTAACTTAATAAATCATGAATAATGAAAGCGTGGATCAATGGGATAATAGAGAGTAACTAATGAGAATACAACTCACAATGCAATCGAATGAAACAATGCTCTTAGGAATCAATGAACATATAGAGTAATATCAAAAGGTATGGAGAAAACTGATCTAGATAATCAAGTACAACAGTATGTAGGATCATACAAGCCAGCAAGAATTCCTTTAGTTCAAGTTTATGAGATAAATAAGCAGATGTTAGTTCTTAATAGCTTAGCTAAAATGAAATAAAGTACAGAACATGGAATAGGTGAAGAAATCTGTCATTAACAACAAAAGAAGACTGATTCTGTATTGAAAAATAAGTGTCTTAGTACAATAGCCAAAGAGTATCCAAAATTGAACCCCTGTCTCTTAGAAAATCTAGGCATTTATAGCCTTTTACAATCAGTTTTCAGATCCTAAAACAATGGATCTGGTATTCTAAAAATATAAAGTCAAAACTGATTTACAATAGATAAGGTGAGATCCTTAAGATGAGGTCAATCTCTATCTTTTGATCTTCAAACATTGGTTGAAAGTTGATGAAGTGTAGCCTAGCCTTCCAAGGCTCTTTGATCTGTTCCTCTGAAAGTGGAATTCGAATTTGATGATGTGTGCCAAAAATCCCTATCATTTTGCCCTTGAAAATGATCAAATCTAGTCAAAAAATTCCCTTTTGACTTTCATCTCCAAGAATGGCCTTCAGATTTTGATTTGATAATTCATAACCAGCTTATTGAAGAAGATTTCAAACCATTCAAACCCAAAAAATCCTGATCTGGGAGAAAATTTGGCTATTCTGGCCATGACAGGCTTTCACCGGCTAATTTACCCGAAAATCTGCTTCTTAGCTGGTGAAAGGCGGAGCTTTCACCAGCTAACTAGTTATAATTCTACCTTCTGCGCTGGTGAAAGCGCAAATTTTTTCAAAATCAAATTTCTCATTCATGGAGAGTCCGTTTTTCATGCTTAAATAGTCGATCGACATCTAAAAATCCTAAGATTTCCAATGGTGCTTTCAAATCTGCATTTGGAGCCCATGAAGCTATCAAAATTTTCCCTACAATATTAGGCATCGTTCTTTCAAAAATGCCAGTGCTTTTTTGGTCACTAAGATCTAGCTCCAACTGGGATGGATACCTCCCTGTGAGGTCTCCAAGAATCTGGTGGACCTGGTGCCTTTAGTATTGGGCCATGGATTCATTCATCCTTTTCGGTGATTAATGAGCACACACAGGCTCGCCTAAACCACCGAAAACAAAAACTTACCCAAAAAATCAAAATTTTATGAATCTTGATTACCTGCAAGAGTACAAAGACCTCAAGGCTTGCTAGACAAAGCTCATCTCTTTATGACTAAACTTGTAATCTCCTCCTTATGGGTTTCAACTTGCAACTCTCCTTCCATAGAAGTGACAATTTGAGCAAGGGCCTCTAATCCAAATGGTCTAGCTATTTGAAATTCGTTCCAAAAAAGGAAAAATCCCCAGTCCACCTATTTCTTGTTCAGAGTTTCTTTAACAAGAAGGGTAATGAGCCCCTTGTTGTAGCACCCCTCACAAGTGATATATACAAAAATTTCTTTCAGCAATGCCTGCCACTGAGGTTCCAGAAAAGATATTGGAATGGCCTTCTTCCAAATCAAGTCTTTGTGAATGGGCAACAAATAAGATCTGAACTCTATATTTGATGGTACGTTGGGTTTGAACTAGAACTCTCCAGTTCTTGGCAGACCTATAAACTCTTCTATAGATGCTTCATCAATGATGAATTTTTCTCTCCCTATTTTGGCATACCTTCCGTCATATACAATTGCAAAGGATTCTGCTACCTGTTGGTGAAAGCTAGTCAATTTCTCACAGTATGTGAATACTCCTGCTTGTTTGAAAAGGTCTGCTACCTCTGGATGCGCCTCCAAGTACCAAACACCATCAACCTTGGCCCTTAAGACCTATCCAGACTTTGCCATAATTGACTCCTAATGGGTCCTTCAAATCCAAGGATCATGCGTGCAATTGATGAACATATAGATCTAGAGTCAAAGTGTGTGACTCAGCCATAGTTATGTTTCCTACTGGTCAAGAATGTTGGCTTCAACACCATTCTCAAGTTTGGAGGTGTCTCAACTGTCTTGACACTTGCATTCTACTGCAACTTGTAGCCTTCACACAGCCAGTCACTTTCAGACACCTTGTCTAACATACTTGGCATGCAGTAAGTGTGTTCGGCACCATCATTACACATGCTACAGATAGCAAGAATCTCTTCATAACCTGTGTCCCCACAAATATCACATACTTTAACGTCATCCTCTACTGAAAGAGGTTCACTATATTTTTCAAGGAGTGACTGGCATAGAAGTGAATCTTCTGAACAACTGGCCATTTTGGAGGGGACAACGTTTATGTTGGCTTTATCAATATGAAAATTTTCTTCCAATTTGATTTATGCATCATGAAAAGTGTCTTCCTTAGCAACTATTCTCACTTTCTCCCCAGGTTCTAGATGAAGATCTGGACCCACCTCAACAGGAACATGGTTTATGTCATTTCCAGATTCAGAATACAGACCCGACACACCTGATATGGCTACAAACCCAACAGAAAAATTACTTTTCACACCTTCATCTATATGATAATCTAGACCCTTGGGAAGAACTTCTGGCAAAACAGGTGCAACATATTTAGCCTCTTCCACAGTACTAATGGGATTTTTGGTTGAAGAGATTTCTATAGGTTCTGGTGAACATCTAAAAATTAAATCCTCCTGCTGACAGCTTGAGTGTGCTTCAATCTACTTGGTAGTTGCAATGCATTGGATTGCATGTGATGTTACAAAAGAATGTCTTGGTGTTATAGAAAGGGGGAATGAAGAAAATGCTTTTCTTGCAAAATATTTTCTTCACCAGTGTGTCTGTTTTGAGGCTCCCCCTTATGCAAGGAACTGGTGGAAGAATGGTCCAAAGGGCTATACTCAACAGCCATATCCACCTGTTCTACACCAAATAAATACAAACCATATCCTAGAGAAGAATGATTGCAATATCCATCTGCAGTTGTTTCATTAGCATTTGTAGATGTCCTAGCCTCAAAATTATTATTTTGAAAAATAAATTTACCCTCATTACGAGAAAGTTGCAATTTTCCAATTACATCCATAGAATATTCAATCTTACCGAACACCACCTTTCCAGAATGCACTTTTCCAGGTAGTGCACTAGTGGTCACATTCTCAGTATCTACTTTGCTGGGCAAACCACTCATTCCCTCTGCTAATGTAATATTTGTTTCTGCATGTGATTCAGTATGCGTTGCTGCCAGATTGTCTGTATTTTCTAGTTAAGAAACTATAACTTAATAACAGACTTATAATTCATCAACAACATGGGTAGTATAGTAAGACTCGAATCAAGGGTTTGATGTCAAGTTCAAATGCTATAACTCAACAACCGATTGTGACTCAACAAACATGAGCAGATGTTTCAAGCGAGCATTGAATCAAGATTTTGACGAGGTAATAGGTATTCAGAATTTGACAAGTATTGAACTATGACTCAGCAATAGGAGGAATACTTAGATAATCAACATGAGTCAGGGTTTGACCAATGGATTAACTCGTCGATCAGATATAAATAGCAATGTAATTTAAAACATTTGATTCGAGCTATTAGTCAGGGTATTCTGGAAAACAGACTCATCAATTTTTTAGCAAGAGCTGGAGTTCAAACGTGGAATGAAATCTCCATTTGGAAAAGGATATAGGCAACATTCAATTAATGAAGGCAGATGCTCAGCAAAAACCATGACATAACTGACCTGTTAACAGAATTTGAGGCGACAATTGCTCGAGCTTTGATTACATAAACAAATTTTGAGTCTTTGATGATTAAAACGCACACCTATGTGATGAGTTAGCTCTGTAAATTGGAGTTTCGACCATCTATTTGGCACTTCGAGTGAAGATGGAGCTGAGATTGCGTTCCTGGATGTGAGATTTACGGCGCCAATTTGTTATCGAGGATATCGACTGCTCGATGGACTTGACCAACAGGCTTTCCAAGCCTCCGAAACTCGTTGCTGAAGAGAAAAGCGGAAGCCGAGTTACGATTGTGGGTATTCTTAACTTCACTGATGGGTTGTGGTCGTGCTGCAGAGAGGAACGAATAATTATCTTCACAACTAACGAGTCAATCTTGCACTCTTGAGATCTGGAAGGATGGACATGCGCGTACACCTCTCCTTATGTGCTTTCCATGCATTCAAACGTTTTTCTTTCAACTATTTTCAGGTCAAAGAGAATCCTCTCTTTTCCATGGTAGAGGAGAGAATGTCTGGAGGAGCCAAAATGACTCCTGCAGACATCTTGGAAATTATGATAGATCACCTGGAAGACCCGCTCAAAGCATTGAATGCGGTTATTTTAGCACTCAATGAAAAGAAACCATCTGCAATATCAGACTCCCTTGAACGACATGAAACAGTTGAAGAAAGCATCCGACAGGAAAGCCCAAAGGTTGTTGAATTCAGTAATGGTTACTAGAATCTTTCAGAATATCTACTGTACTCTGCATATAAAATAATGAATCCATTTTTCTCTAGCCAGTCTGGAAACAGAGCCAATTCCTGCATCCATCTTCTTGTGTAGGCTTGTTGTCTTGGTTCTTCTCAAGCCTCTCCTTCAACAGCTTTTTAAATCGCCCCCTCAATCCAGACTTCCTCTTAGACTTCTTTTGTGTTTTTCCAACATACCATTCCTTGCCATCAATTTTCTTTCCTTTTAAACTGTCAACACAATTTGCTGCATCATTTGCATTCTCAAAATTGACAAATCCGAAACACTTTGACTTTCAAAGCTCTCTCACAATGGACTCTACTGGTCGTGACCTCTCTCTCCCCACGTGAAAGGTACAATGCAGAATGGACACATATTGTTACAACCACGCATTATGGAGACAAATGTTGTAACTAAATTGCTAGCAATTCTTACTGGAATGATATCAACATATGTTTCTTCAAGGGATAGAAGTGTATTAACTCCCTTTTGACCATAATCTACAGCTTCTAGCAACCGAGGCAAGTCCTTGTAAGTATCAGGCCCACAAACTACATCAACCATCTTGTCTGATTCAATTATTTTTTCTTTCAAACGTTCTGCCATGCACCCCAGCACAACTACTTTTGGAGGAACAACTGACTTTGCTCGTCCCTTTTCAACAATGCTTTTTCTGCTTTCACCAGCTAACTCACCTTATGATTCACTGGTTAGCTGGTGAAAGCGCTTCCTTTCACCAACTAACTCGTTGTAAAATTGTCCTGTGTGCTGATGAAAGCTCTGCCTTAGTCCAAAATGAACTTTCACCTCCAAAACTGTGATTCCATCAAAAACTCAATGTGTCTTTGCTTATTCAATAATAACTGAAAACGATCTACATGCTCGTAGGACGAGCTTATTTTTCTATCTACTCCTACATCTAACTGCTGCAAATAAATGTTTCAGGTATATACAAATTTCCAGAAAAATGATTCAAGCAACAAATTGCTTGACCCATCTTTATGTATACAACAAAGAACAGGGAAGGAGAACAAAAAATACCACAAGAGGACTGCAACCGGCTCATGTTTACTGCTGCAAACCATGATGCCAAACTCTGTAATATATGACATCAGTGAAGACCGTGAGTCCATCCATATAGCAATTGGATCATAAAATTTATGTATGACAATACCTTGCTGTTTAGAGTGGAAAATCTGCTTTCCTGTATTAATTCCCTGATGTTCCCGATCTGATCTAGGACTATTTTCATATGCAATCTGCTCATTATCATCTTGATGTTGTTCTTCGATAGGCAAAGAAAGAGGTTCTTCAAGATCAGATCCATAACTATCATATATAGGTTGGTTGCTGCTCAAAACGACATTATTTGATATAGAAATCTGATCTCCTTCGTCTGCGTACTTATCAAATATAGGTGAACAAAAAACCTCTATATCTAGTAAATAAAGACAAGCAATCTTCAAATCCTTCTCATCAATCGTAGGCAGAAAAATGTCATAAGGAACCTCTTCAAAAATTTGAGAACAATCCTTTTTCACAACTGATTCTTCATACAAATCGAAGGCAACATGTGCAACAAAGATAAGATCTGATGCATCTATAGACATATAATTCTCATTATAACCATTGGTATCATGAATATCTCCCTTAACAACATAACTTTCATCTCTGCAAACAGAAGAATCGACTGCTTCCTGCTGAACATGCTTTTCAATTTTTTCACAGCATTCTTTAAAGAGACTTTCAGCTGAAAATTCAACTTCTTCTTCCCCTACCCTATAATCCTTTTCATTTTTTTTTAAAGTAGTAGGTACATAAGAAGAACAATCCAGAGAATCTTCGGTCACACAATCATCAATATTCACATCAACTCTATCTTGAGGATCTTCCTCTTGAACAACAATAACATAAAGAATTTCACGTTCACAATTAGAAGAATAAACGTTTTGAATATGTGCATGAAATTCTTCACAACAACCCTCAAGAAGAATTTCCCGAGAAAAAAACCTTTCACATCGATGATGGAATACTGTATGAAACTCTTTTAAAGAAGATATTCTAGAAGGAGGTAAAGATCGGTACCATTCGCGAGCATCTCCTTCTAATGAGAAGACAAACATTTTCATGACCACATCCTCATGATATAAATCCAGTTGAATCATGCATTGATGAAATTTGATGAGATGATATGAAGGATTATCTTCTTTCTTTTTTGCAAATCTTGGGAGGTGACCTCCCCAAATATCTATAGAAGGAACTGGATGTGGGAAACCAGGAACTGTTGAGAATTCAAGAGGTGCAAACCTCCGAGCCAAAAGAGCTGCAAACGCTTTTGACATTTGATTATTGTGGAGTCACCACTGAATCTGTCCTTCATGGAGTCGCCAGATAGATAATTACAACCAAATTATGTCCAATCTTTTTCTATCATCAAAGCTAGATCTTGTCGTCTCCCAAGGAAGCTGAGCTTCGATCTCCTCTCCCCGACAACGGCGCCAATTTGTTATCACTCCAAGAAACCCTTTGTGGTTGTAGACCAAAGGTGCTTGGTAACTTAATAAATCATGAATAATGAAAGCATGGATCAATGGGATAATAGAGAGTAACTAATGAGAAGACAACTCACAATGCAATCGAATGAAACAGTGCTTTTAGGAATCAATGAACAGATAGAGTAATATCAAAAGGTATGGAGAAAACTGATCTAGATAATCAAGTACAACAATATGTAGGATCACACAAGCCAGCAAGAATTCCTTTAGTTCAAGTTTATGAGCTAAATAAGAAGATGTCAGTTCTTAATAGCTGAGCTAAACTGAAATAAAGTACAGAACATGGAATAGATGAAGAAATATGTCATTAACAACAAAAGAAGACTGATTCTGTATTGAAAAATAAGTGTCTTAGTACAATAGCCAAAGAGTATCCAAAATTGAACCCCTATCTCTTAGAAAAGATAGGCATTTATAACCTTTTACAATCAGTTTTCAGATCCTAAAAAAATGGATCTGATATTCTAAAAATAGAAAGTCAAAACTGATTTACAAAAGATAAGGTGAGATCCTCAAGATGAGGTCAATCTCTATATTTTGGTCTTCAAACATTGGTTGAAAGTTGATGAAGTGTAGCCTAGCCTTCCAAGGCTCTTTGATCTATTCCTCTGAAAGTGGAATTCGAATTTGATGATGTATGCCAAAAATCCCTATCATTTTTCCCTTGAAAATGACCAAATCTAGTCAAAAAATTCCCTTTTGACTTTCATCTCCAAGAATGGCCTTCAGATTTTGATTTGATAATTCATAACCAGCTTATTGAAGAAGATTTGAAACCATTCAAAGCCAAAAAATCCTGATCTAGGAGAAAATTTGGCTATTCTAGCCGTGATAGGCTTTCACCAACTAATTTACCCGAAAATTTGCTTCTTAGCTGGTGAAAGGCAGAGCTTTCACCAGCTAACTAGTTATAATTCTGCCTTCTGCGCTGGTGAAAGCGTAGATTTTTTCAAAATCAAATTCTCAGTCATGGAGAGTCTGTTTTGCATGCTTAAATAGTTGATCGACATCTACAAATCCTAAGCTTTCCAATGGTGCTTTCAAATATGCATTTGGAGCCCGGGAAGCTATAAAATTTTTCCCTACAAGATTAGGCATTGTTCTTTCAAAAATGCCTGTGCGTTTTTGGTCACTAACATGATGGAGAATTGAATGCATAAAAGTTAGACAATTGGATCAAGTAGATAGAGGTATATTGCAGGGTACAAAAGATCATGGACGACACTGCAAAGATACAATTGTCTACTCTTCGTTTGGGAGACATTGTAGATTTTAACCTTGTACAATATTTTACTGCAAACAATTTTTCAATAAAAGAACAAAAAAGATACATTGGCAAATACACACATTACACATATATTTTTTCCCTGGAAACCAAAACTGGGAAAACGAACATATTCTATATTCATTCATAGTGATAGATGTTTACAATACAATATACAAATAGGAGCCAATGACATCCAAAACCCTAACACAATGGCCTAGATTAGTCAACAACCCTAATTCCTTAATCGGAAATAGAAAACCATCAACAAAAAACCATGTGTCGAAAAACCTCCCAACAATGGACACGAAAATTGAGGCGACGTGAAAAACGAGGCAAAAAATGCGACACATATCCTGGGGAATTTTTTTTTTATTTGTGGCACTTCCCCTGAACCCCTGTGCACCTGACGCAACGTAGCAAACACTAGAGCTAGTCGTGAAAGGAATATAACACATACCCAACATTCTCCCACTTGTTTTCTTTTCATAGAGGGGGTTACAAGGTTACATAGTTAACAATCCAGGACAAAAATGGCCATGGAACCTCTACACCAAGAGAACTTCTTAGTGCTCACATATTTCATTAATGAATTTTCAACATTCTTCAAAATGCCCACCTTCATCAACACCACTTTTTTTTCTTCAACCATGTCTCTCACAAAGTGATATTGAATATCAATATGCTTTGTCTTTGAATGATAAGTCGGGGTTTTCACCAGAAAATTGCACTCTAACTATCACAATATATCCTTACATATTGATGTACCAACCCAATACATGAACACAATATTTGTAACCATATTTATTCCTTACTTGCATGAGTGGTTGCCATGTATTCAACTTCTATAGTTGAAAGTGCCACTATAGCCTGTAATTTTCTCATCCAACTGATTTCTCCTCCAAACAGGTTAAGCACATACCCACCTGTAGATATCCTAAGATCCATATCTCCATCCCATTATGCATCCACAAATCCATGTATGTCCAACACTCTATCCAATCCTGGTATTCCTTGGTAGCACAATCCATAGCTAGCAGTGCCGCACAAATACCTGAAAACCCTTTTTACTATTGTCCAATGATCCTTCCCTGGTTTTGAAATATAGCTTCTCAAAACTCCCATTACATTTGAAATGTCCGGTCTAGTACAAACCATTTCATACATCAAACTGCCAATTGCACTCGCATATGGAACACAAGACATGTCCTCCTCTTCCCGTGTCTTGGGAAACTGATTCTCATATAACTTTACACCAACAAGAAGAAGGACCTTGACCAGTTTACACTCCTGCATATTAAACCTCTGCAATATTGTCTCGACATATTTTCTATGATTTAACCATATTTTCCTCTTTTTTCAATCTCTTTTAATCTCCATTCCCAAAATTAAATTTGAAGCACCGAGATCCTTCATGTCAAATTTAGAGGACGACTGATTTTTCACATCCTAGATAATATCGTTGTTGTTTCATATCAACAACATGTCATCCATATACAAGACCAAATAAATCAAATGATATCCAATTAATTTAAAATACACATAGTGATCCTCTTTGCTTCTTGTGAAGCCAAGTCCCAGCATATAAGTATCAAAATTTTGATACCACATCCTTGGTGATTGTTTTAAACCATACAAGGAATTTTTCAACTTGCATACCAACTCCTTCTTTCCCTTCACAACAAATCCTTTTGGTTGGTTCATATAGATTTCTTCTTTCAGATCCCCATGTAGGAAAGTTGTCTTCACATCCAGCTATTCTACTTCAAAATCAAATGCAACAAAAATAGATAACATAAATATTATATAAGTTCACTTAGCAATAGGAGAAACAATCTCACCAAAATCAATTCCCTCAACCTGGGAATAACCCTTTGCTACTAACCGAGCTTTGTATTTATCCACTTTTCCTTCTGCATTCAGCTTCTTTTTAAATACCCATTTGCTGCCAATGGGATTTATTATAGTTGGAAAATCCACTATATCCAAAGCCTCATTCTTATCCAAGGATTCCATTTCTTCATCTGTGGCATTTTTCCAAAGCTTTCCATCCTCTGAATCCACTGCCTCCCTAACAGTTCTAGGATCATCATCAATAATATACAAAGAAAAATTTGAATGAAAATCAGATGGAGTATACCTTTCCAGTAGCCTTCTTTCTTGAACCGATCTCCTCAATACTAGAGTATGATGATCTTCTTCTTCTAATTCATGTTCTTTTGTAGAGTCTGATTCATCATCCTTTAATTCAAACTCTATTTTCCCTGGTTCTTCCTTACTAGGTAGGACTCCATGTTTAACAACATCCTTCATTTCTCTAAATACCACATCTCGGCTATACACAACCTTCTTAGTTTCTGGGTTCCAAATCTTATAACATTCGATAACATCTTTATACCCAATAAATATACACTTCTCATCCTTCTTATCTATCTTACTCATGTTTTCCTTTTGAACATGAACATAGGCCTCAAAACCAAATACATTGAGATGTGTGAGAAAAGGTTTCTTACCAGATCATATCTCTTGTGGATTTTTGTCATCCATCGTTGATGAGGGTGATATGTTGACCATGTAACATGCAGTACCCACTGCCTCTGCCCAGAATTCTTTCCTTAACCTGACACCACTGAGCATGCACCTTGATTTTTCCATCACCGTCATATTTATCCTTTCTACAACTCCATTATGATGAGGTGTATATGCAGTATTCTTTTGTCTTTCTATACCACACTTCTCATAGAATTCTTGAAATTAATTCCTGCAGAACTCTCTGCCATTATTTGTCCTTAACACCTTAATTATTTTCTCTGTTTGATTCTCAAAAAGAGTCTTAAACTCTTTAAACCTATCCAAGGCTTCATATTTCTTCCTGAGGAAATATATCCAAGTACTCCTCTAGAAGTCATCTATAAATGAGACATTGTACACATATTTTCCTAATGATGGAACCGACACAAGTCCAAACACTCCATTGTGAACTAGCTGTAAAATGCCTTCTTTCCTCATTGCACCAGAGGGGAGTCTTACCCTATTCCACTTCCCATATACACAATGTTCACATAAATAAAAATCCAAAGAGAAGTTAGACATACCTTCAACCATACATTTATCATGTAGTAGTCAAAGACCCTTCTCTCCAATATACCCCAGTCTTTGATGCCACAACATAAAATTTTCTCCAAAGACTGTAGGAGTTATTTCTTCTTCAACTCCAATATCAGGAACAATGGAACTAGTACACCCATCACTAATAGTGCTTCCTTGCAGCTTATACAGAGTTCCAAACTGAACTCCCTTCAACAACACCATTTCTCCTCGAACCATCCTGCAGGTTTCCTTTTCAAATATTGTTTTTACCCCTGCATCGTCCACTTTTCTTACAAAAATCAAATTTATGGCCAAACCTGGGATGTGCACAACACCAAGTAGTGTTCTAATCCTTCAATCTATGAGCCTCAACTCGACTTTTCCTCGACCTATAATTCTAGTTGTCGATTCATCACCTAGGAAATCATTACCTCCATCATACTTTTCATATTCATAGAACCACTCCCTATGGGGATTCATATGAAAGGATGCACCTGAGTCAACCAGCCATGCTTCATGATCTGCATGTATTCTTGAAGAATCCAAGTACACATCCCCTCCTTCTTCCTTGTAGGTCTTTTCTTCTGTAGAAGGAGATTCTTTAGATCCCTTCTCTCAACTTTGGATCTACACTGCTTCTTGTAGTGCCCTTCTTTTCCACATCTCCAACATAGATTTAAAAACTTTCATGGAGACTTATATATTCCCTTAGACTAAGATCTCCCACTTGAGGACTTAGATCTATTTCTTTCCTAGGAGCATCCTCTTACAAATAATGCATATGTGCTCTATCCTTCCATGTTCTTTTGTCTCATCTCCTCTGACAACAAGGATGAGACCACTTCATCAAAATTCAAGGAAGTTGTATTACTACCTATGGCCACAACCAGAATGTCCCAGGATTCTGGTAAAGAGAAAAGTAAATCGATACACTTATCTTCATCTAAAATTTTAATCTCAACAGATACTAACTAACTTACCATAGTATTGAAGGAATTCAAATGCTCTGGCATCAAGTCTCCATCTCTCATACTTAGGTTATACAAATTCTTTCTCAGGAATAGTTTATTTACTAAGGACTTATACTAATACAACTTCCCCAAATTATCTCATAAATATTTGGTTGTAGCTTCCTTTGACAGATTCAATAATACTGAATCTGAGAGACACAGTCAGATTATTCTCTTCGCCTTTCGATCCAAATTTTTCTAGTCATCTGTTGAAGTTCTTGTAGGTGAAGTACCTGGATCCACTACAATCCAATGATCTTTGTCCACTAACATATCTTCCATGTTGAGTTTCCAAAACTCAAAATGTTTCCCATTAAACTTCTTGATCTCCATTTTTGAACTGCTCGCGATTTCTTTTCACCTAAAAAATCAATACCACAGATATCCCACTGTAACAAGGTTTATCACAGTCCTGAGCCAAACCCTTGACCATAAAGGCGTCCTCCTAAAGACAACAAATATTTGATACCAAATGTATATTTTAACCTTGTACAATATTTTACTGCAAACAAATTTTCAATAAAAGAATAAAAAAGATACAATGGAAAATACACACATTACACAGAGATTTTTCCCTTGGAAACCCAAACAAGGAAAATCAACATATTCTGTATTCATTCATAGTGATACATTGTTTACAATATAATATACATATAGGAGCCAACGACCTCCAAAAACCTAACCTAATGACCTGGATTAGTCAACAACCTTAATTCCTTAACTGGAAATAGAAAACCATCGGCAAAAAACCATGTGTTGAAAAACCGCCTAATAATGGACATGCAAATCGAGGTGACATTCGAAAAAATGTGACACATTTCCCGAGTCAAAAAAATAATATCGGGGGCTATCACCCCCCTCCAACCCCCCTGCATACCTGACACAATGTACCAGACACTAGAGCTAGTTGTGCAAAGAATATAACACATACCCAACATACACAATCTTGATATGGAAGGAGAGTAAGACATAAGTTGATGTCATTCAACAGGGTAAAGTAATTTCTTCTTGGGATGAATTTACTGTTGCAATAAGAAAAAATAATTATCCATTAGATTATGTGCAAATTGCAATTATGGAATGAGAACATCTGAGGCAAGACAAAGGGAAAAATGTCCAAGTATATACACAATAATTTAAGAAGAAAACATTATCTTTAGGAATTATGTTATATACTCGTGATACTCTTTTGAAGTATATTAGTGGCATGCACTCATATATTCGACATAGTATTTTGATGTTTAACCCTACTAACATTGATGAAGTGTCAGTAAAATATACTCATATAGAGGCTATTAAGGGGAAGCATGTGATTGAAGATAAGAAGCCACAAAAGTTAGAGAAGAAATCGAAAGGAAAATGAAAGAGTAAGAAGTCAACTACGGTAAATAAAGTAGAATAAAAACCTACACGTTCTCACTGTAAGATAAGCGAGCATGAGGAAGCACACTGTTGGAAGCTGCATCCATAATTACAACCTAAAATGTTCCAGGATAAGGGGAAACAAAATACTGTTGCATCATCTCGACAAGATTTGGGATCGGATTCAAGAGATGAATCTAATATCACAACAATAAGAAGCAAATGTATATCTACTAACAAATCTAATTCTTTAGTTCAATCTGCTAAATTGGAAAGTGTTCTTTATCAAAAGAAAATATCTGATTGTTTTCATGTTAGGGTTATAGTCAAGCATACAAAGATAGATACTTTCTTCGACAATGGATCTCAAGTTAACTTAATATCTAAAGAAATTGTTAAGAAGTTGGGTTTAAAGACAATACCTCATAGAAATCCATATCCATTAGGTTTGGTGTGTGACAATGCTAGGTTGCAAGTGACGAAGCAGTGTAAGATCAGATTTTCAATTACAACTAAGTTATTTGATGAGGTTGAGTTAGATGTTGTACCTCTTGACATTTTCAGCATTGTCTCGGGTAGTCTGTATCTATTTGACATGAAAACTATATTTTATCATGAAGAGAATAAATATCACCTTTTCAAAGATGGGATTGAATTTATTGTCAGAGCTCATAATATCAAAACTAATGTTTCTTTAGTGAGTGTAGGACAAATGAAGAGACTTTTGAATTCCAGTAAAACTTTTTTTCTCATGGTGGTGAAACAAAAAGAAGAATATATATCATATGCTTTATTAAGTTGTGATCCATATCATAAACAAGATTTGGTAAAACTCATATCTAACTATGATGAGTTATTTCAAGAACCTACAGGGTTTCCTTCTAAGAGGTGGTGAAATCTACTTGCAGTGGGATGCTCCTCTTCCTAACATCAGTATGTATAGGTCATCATTTCTAGAGAATGCAATCGTATATTCCATGGGCGCAGTCTTGATGCAACGGGGTAAACCTATATGTTATCATTTTGAGATTTTTACTCAAGCAATAATTAACTATCCAACATATGATAATGAATTGTATGTGTTGGTACAAAGTGTTAAGAAATGGAAGCATTACTTAATGGTAAAGGAGACAATAATTCATACATATCATCATCTGTTACAATATTTGAAATCATAGACCAAGCTACAACAATCACAAAATTAAAGGTGGATGGGTTTATTACAATAGTTTCTTTTGGTAATCAAGTATAAGAATGGTATTCATAACAATGTTGCAGACATGTTCTCAATACTAGTGATCAGTGCATCTACAATACTAAGATATAATCCATTAGCTCATGAAAGTTATGTTGAACAATATACAAGGGATGATGATTTTAAGGATGTATATATGGTTTTAATTCATGAAAATCAACAACTAGATTATCACATGCATGACAATTTGTTATATCATCCTGGAAATCTTTGTATACCCATGGATGAAAGAGTAAATGTAATTAGAGAAGCTCATACGTCTCTCATTTCTGGTCATTTTGGGGTTGGTAATACAGTAACACAATTACAAATATATTTTTATTAGCCTCGAATGAATGTGATAGTTTCCAAGTATGTAAAAGGGTGTGTTATGTGTGCCACAAGCAAACATAGCAATAGAAAGTTGGGATTATATATGCCACTTCTAGTACCTTCTCATCCATGGGAAAGTATCTCCGAGGATTTTGTAGGGGGTTTTCTGATGTACTAAATAGGTCATGATTATTTATATGTCATCGTGGATAGATTTGTTAGGATATTTAGACACATAGGAGTTAGTTAATATCTACATTGTCTAATGTGTCGTTAGGTAAAAGTGTGTTTCTTAGTGTGTTTCTTTAGTATGCATTTGTACTATGTATTTAGGAAATCCAATGGTCACGATATGTTCCAAAAATAGAGTGATCCGACGATTCATATTCTCCTCGATCTTAACAACCACATTGATCCATGGATTAACACCCGATTGGTCCATGGTCTCTATTTAAAGAGCATGGAGGGTCATTTTTTGATGATCGATTGTGAGAAAATCTCTTGTAAAATATCTCTGTAATCTTTTTCTTTTGCATTAATAAATTGATCCAAGTGGTCGCATTGGTTGGGGCCATGGATGTTTCCCCGTAGGGGTTTTACCACATCAAAATATCGGTGTGTTAATCTTTGATCTGGTTGTGTGAGTGGTTACTGAAGGTGTTCATCCTCTATTGGAATACCTGTGTTGTCTAATATGGTATCATCCATGGTACTTGTGTCGTTCGTCCTGTGTTGTCGATATCTTTCCATCCATATCATCAATTTCATTTTTTAAATCCATATTATCTACATATTTAATATGTCTTCTTCTAGTAATATTTTTCTTACCAACACGAACTAATTCCAATGGAAATCCCATAGGTAGGATTTATTAAGAAGTAAATGCATGTACCATATTACCTTGGGAAAGGAAAAATAACCCGCTGATGATGAAAATAAATTCAAATGGGCTAATAGGAATGATGAAGCATGTGGACTGATCAAAACGTCCATCTCTCCCAATTTAAGGTTCCACCTTCAAGAAATTGATGACCCCGATGAATCTTGGGAAAATCTTGAATCTGTGTTTGGTAAACGCAATAATATTCGAGCATATCATTTAGAAAATAAGATATTGACTTTAAGTCCAACTGATTTTTCTTTCATTGAACACTATCTATCTAAGTTTAAAACAATTAGAATTTTATGTGAAGAGTGTAACATAAAGCTGGAGGAAGAATGTTACATCTATATTATTATTTATAATCTAGGTAGTGCATATTCTGTGTTTCTATCCACCTTTTATTCCATGAGAGAGGCTCTAGGGAAAGCTTATCAAAAACCCACTCTTGAGTCCTTTTGTGATTCTTTGATAGAGAGAAAGATAAGTGTTGGCACAGGGGCAGACCTAGGGTTCAACGCTTCAACAACGCACCAACAAAAACCTAACTACTGTCCCTTTAGACAACACCTGCGAAGCAGATGTAGTCTCACTTGAGTTAGAGTAAGGGGGGGTTGCAGGACTCAGGTGTCTATAACCAGGCTGGGACACAGATCTATGATTACAATACTTAGAAAAGCATTGATACAACAATATATATTAGTTCTTGAATCTCATTCACATCACAGATTAAACCCTTATTACAGATCAACACAATAACCATAAAGATCAAGTACTTCCATTCACTTAGAACATAGAATTATCTCATATCTCACATTCAATCATATTTAAGAGCTAAGCAACAACATTAGATGCATTCATCATACATTATAACAACAACACTAAGCAAATAAACAACATAAATCACATCACACAAAGCACATCAAGACACAGGATATATGTGGTTCACCCTAGTGTGGGGTTACATCCACCAAATTCTTCTTCTTCTTTATTAGTCTTCAATCCTATTAAATTCATCCGCTCCTATTCACAGAGCCACAGATCCAACTTCTCACTAGACAGGTGATTTGCGCACAACGCACTATATCTACCTTCCCAAAATCAGGTCAAGGCACAGAGCCAAATCCTTTTAGCACAAAGCCTTACATAGTCTGTTGCACAAAGAAACTTACAACTTCTTGCACTAAGACAACATCAAAACTTACAACATATTGTGCACATAGCCAACAACTTCTCATGCACTAAGCCAATCAATAACTACTTTACATCACTTAGCTACTACTTATTTATACATTTACAAAGAGGCCTAATCATGGGTAAACCCATGGGCCGACATCCCATAACCCATTACATAAACCCTAGTAAACCCTTTTCTCAGTCCACAAGCCCACAAAACAAGCGAGATCTCATGATCTCAGCTCCTCTTGTGCACTCCATATTTGACCAGCCTATCAAAGTCCCAAATGTGGTCAAACACGACCAATGTTTCCTCAAAACTTGGTCAAGGTCCAACAGGCCCCCAACACTCACATGTGACTCATCCCGAGTCACTCAGATCTAGGCAACACTACTTTGAATTCCTCAAGCTTAGCTCACGCTACCTCGAATTGTTGCTTTTCCAGAGCCTCCTTCTCGACAAACTCCTGAATCACCTGTTCTGTAACAAGCCCTTCCAAGTGTTGGTCCACTGTCGAAACAAATTGGTCTAGATGCAAGCCTTGTCCTTCAATCTCTTCAAAAATAGTGCAGGCTTCGTCCTGCACCGACTGTAGTCTCTGTGTAAATTCCATGACTCTGCTTTGGATGGCAGTAATCTGTTGTCGGATTGCGTGTTGCTCCTGTGATCTCTTCATTTTCTCAACTACAGTGAGTGATTTCATCTGCGCTTGCACTGTGGATGCATGTTGTTGTGCCTCTTGGAGCTGTACTTCCAATTTCCTCAGCTCTAGATCTTTTGTGAGGCGTTCATAGGTCTGCACACTATGATTACTTAATTTCTTACATTGTGAGGCGAGTGCCCTGATCCTTCCAACTGCGCTCCTAGCAACTTCCTCCCTCTGATCCTTCACTTCTTGTGGAGTGCTCGGTACTGCTTGAAGTTCTAACTCGATTATTCGTGCTTGAAGTTATTGAATGGCCTCAGTGAGCTTCCCCAGTTGCATCTCGATTGAATCTTCTTCCTCTTGTACCAATCTTGGCACAGAGCAAAGTGTTGTAGTCACTGCCTCTTTGAATGCAGTCTACTCTGCGAGAAATTGGTCTTTTTATTTATGTATATTTTCTTTGTCCTCCTTGAACATCGCCTGAATTTCATCTTTCTCCTTCTCGTAGGCAGTTATGCAAGACTGCGCAACTCGTAGTTGCTCCACGATCTCCTCCTTTTCTTACTTCAAGGCTTCCATAGCCTTCTCCTTTTCTTCATGGAATCGATGAAGTGAGGCCTCTGTTGCATATTCCAGTCTTCGTAATTGGGTGGGCTCATCCCCCAAGTTTTCAATATTTGATGACGAAGGTGTAGTAGGTACTACGCAACTTGAATGGATATCTTGTTGTATGTCTTTGAGCTCTTTCTCTATTCTTTCATACAACATATCCTACTTCGCTCCATGTATCTGCAACATATCCTCTGAATCATCCTCCACAACTGCGATGATTATACTAACATCATCCTCTATAATCACGTTCTTCGACTGAGGCTTATTGGCACGGGTCTTCTTTCTTCCTGAGGGGTTTTGCAAAGAAACCTTACTTTTATTCGATGTTTCGGCCTTTGTAGGGGGATCCTTCGGTGGTGTTATTTCTCCTTTGTCTTGATTTTCTCCTTACTCCCCTCCTTCTTGATTCACTTCACCTCCTCTGCCTCCTCATGATGATTCGTGCCTAATTTCCTCTGAGGCGTTGTCCTCGTCATCAGTTTCTATGTTCTGCACTTCCTCCTTTTTCTTATTTTTCTTTGCGCTAGTCTATCCATCATGTTCGACCTGAGTGATAAAGGGACTTCCGATGATGTCGAGGTCGGAGAGTTCTGCATCTTCCACTAGTACAAGGAACTCTGTTGTCCATTATTTGGTGATCTCCTCCATATCTTCATCGATCAATTGATAATACGACTGCAATTCCTTCTTACTCTCATTGCTACATGCAGTGATGTAGATAAAGTGTTGATCTACATGGAACTTCACTAGTGTTCTATATTGGTGCAATGTATTCAGTGTCATGCATGGAAATTATTCAATAGCATGCTTCAGCTGCTGGTAGTAAGCATGGAAGACAACGTTTGACTGCAACTTCTTAGACATATCATTTGTATACCACAAGGTGGTGAACCTTTCGGCCAATGGATCCAATGGTTCAACTTCTGGAAATGTCGCTCCTTCTGGAATCTGCCAAGTGACAAAGGTGATTAGTACCAGTAACCAACTAAAATGGAATTCATATCCCTTATCCTGTGCTTCACAGTAGTCCTTTTCGACCTCGTTGACGAGGTAACTCACCCAGTTCATTTTCATTGCTTCTACGCACTTCCCTGTGAGGTCTACTACAAATCCAATGACCTATGTCAGACGGTTCTTTCTAATGATCTTTCAAGCTATAAGATGACAAGCTAGGCGCATTGCACCATCCTGGATGGAGTCTACCTTGTAGCCTCACTTTCCCTTTTCTACATCGCCATAGTCTTCCTTTATGCGTTGTGCCAGGGAGCGATCTGAAGTCTTCCCTGGGTAGAAATGTTGAGGGTCCGGTCCCTGCATGCTCAGTCCTATGATGAGGTGGATCAACACCAGATCCACAATGATGTACATGTCAAGCCATATATATCCTCCATGATAGTAGGACAAGAAGAGTTTAACGCAGACATTAACCTCATGATGTCGTCCAAAGTGAGGGATCTTCATTACATTCAGGATCATTTATTGCACGAGATCCTTGATCTAAAACTAGGAGACTATGCGCGGCTTCTTCTCAGTCTTCTTCATCAAATACCTATGAGGCACGAGCATCGCGTAGTTCTTTCTGTCTCTGAGGTTGAAGTCATTGTTCTTCAAGGTTGGGATGTGTCCTAACTGGGGTCCAACTACGCGTATCCCCTTCGGGATGTATGCAGTGATCAATGTGTACTCAAACTCACATGGGATATTGTCACGGTTAATCACACTAGCCAAAGGAGGTATATAATATGACAAGACCGACAGGATCTGCTTCGCGTTATCCAGATCATCATGGTGTTTTCTTCACTTCTCAGTAGTGTGACCAGAATGACATCCCGTCAAGGGGGATGCTTGCAATCCTCCAGTCGATGATGCCTGTATTCCTACAAACATAAATATCTCAGCCATGAGATCCACGAGAATATCCTCCACAAACTTCTCTAATGCACTATGTTCACCCGAAATTCACACTTATAATCAAATAGATCGGGTAGGTGAAAATACAAGCGAGGTAATCAAATGGATGGTGAGGTCTAGAAAGCACAACGGGATACAATGGATTATCTATTAGCTCATATAATCACAGGTGGAAAAAAATGGTCCCAGCGTAGCGTCCGATGGGTTAAATAAGCAAGTTTCGTAACGGATTCCTCTAACGGGAAGGAATGCCTCAACCAATACAAATTAGTCTGTTATGGCATGGTCTCAATGGTCCAACAGAGGTATTTCCGCCAATAACTACATTTCTGGCCATTATGGAGCATTATTCTAAAGGTCGGGGTGCCTCCAATAGTCATATAGCTTCGTCATGGCAAAGTCCCATTCTGTGTGGTTCTTTTATTCCGACGAGGTTGAACTTTTGTAGATCTTCCTCCTGCAAAGTCTTTTCCAGAGCCTCCTGTAGTTTTTCTAGCTTGGATTTCTTCTTACTGAGTTTCCTTGCCTTCTTTCATGTGATCCAAGTCTTTGGATTCCTCTTTCCATTCTTATTCTTGTCTTTTCGTAGCATAGTGACTTCACGCTGCTGATTTTCTTTCCAAATGGTCAAAGGTAATACCTCTTTGCTCACTATGTCCTGGGTAGACATAATTTCTTCTTGCATGGATAGGTCCTTCACACCTTCTTGCATTCTTTCAACTTTGACAACTATTTGTCTTTCATTCTGGTGCTTCAACTCAACTTCTTGTTCTTCTATCAGTTGATCTATTTTTCTAGTTATGAGGTCCCTTAGTTCTTTCTTTTTCTGTTCAATGACTTCCTCCTTTTCTTTCCTTTTGATCTAATCCTTCTCAATCCAAGTATTTCCTAACAAAAGTGGAAAAGGGGTGTTGTTCTCAATAAACTTAATGACTTCAAAATCTTCTTCAGTTGATGTTTCATGAGAAATCATAGGTATGTTAGTAACTCTTCCACATAGGGTTATCATCTTTCCTTTGAACAAGCCTATCCTTCCCAATGAAGGTATCATAGCAGGCTTTACCAAAATTTCCCAAGTGCTTTCTGGCATAATGTTCACGTGTGTTTCTTCATCCAATACACAGTCTATGTCGAAGTCTTTTATTCTTGTGACTATGCGTTGTTTTTCTTTCAAGAACTCTGACAAACTTGTTGGAAGATTGGTTGTTGTCATTGATGTCAACCCTAGTCATGGGTTTTGGACCAGAAGATTGATGAAGTTATTTGGACATGAAGGAAAATGAAAATGAAGATACAACACCCATGGATGGATAGTATACATCATGCT
>ML778509.1:335503-349131 GCA_009831015.1 Picea engelmannii | reverse complement strand
CAGGTCCCGACAACAGAACCATTTGTTGGCACAGGGGCATACCTAGGGTTCAACTCTTCAACAACGCACCAAAAAAACCCTATCTACTGGCCCTTTCGATAACACCTGCAAAGCAGATGTAGTCTCACTCGAGGTAGAGTCAGACTCGAGGTAGAGTCAGGGGGAGAACTAAGACAACAATATATATTAGTTCTTGAATCTCATTCACATCGCAGATTAAACCCTTATTACAGATCAACATAGTAACCATAAAGATCAAGTACTTCCATTCACTTAGCACATAGCATTAGCTCATATCATTTAAGATCTTACCTCTTTTCTTCAGATCCGATTTATTTCTTAGCACAGAGCTTCGCAAGTTAAGTAGAATATTGTGCACTACAACAACATATCTACGCACATATCTTTCTATTTTCTTCAATTCCCAGCAATCACAGTTTCAGGTCCCGACAAYAGAACCATTTGTTGGCACAGGGGCATACCTAGGGTTCAACTCTTCAACAACGCACCAAAAAAACCCTATCTACTGGCCCTTTCGATAACACCTGCAAAGCAGATGTAGTCTCACTCGAGGTAGAGTCAGGGGGAGAACTAAGACAACAATATATATTAGTTCTTGAATCTCATTCACATCGCAGATTAAACCCTTATTACAGATCAGCATAGTAACCATAAAGATCAAGTACTTCCATTCACTTAGCACATAGCATTAGCACATAGCATTTAAGATCTTACCTCTTTTCTTCAGATCCGATTTATTTCTTAGCACAGAGCTTCGCAAGTTAAGTAGAATATTGTGCACTACAACAACATATCTACGCACATATCTTTCTATTTTCTTCAATTCCCAGCAATCACAGTTTCAGGTCCCGACAACAGAACCATTTGTTGGCACAGGGGCATACCTAGGGTTCAACTCTTCAACAACGCACCAAAAAAACCCTATCTACTGGCCCTTTCGATAACACCTGCAAAGCAGATGTAGTCTCACTCGAGGTAGAGTCAGGGGGAGAACTAAGACAACAATATATATCAGTTCTTGAATCTCATTCACATCGCAGATTAAACCCTTATTACAGATCATCATAGTAACCATAAAGATCAAGTACTTCCATTCACTTAGCACATAGCATTAGCTCATATCTGGAATTCAATCATCTTTAAGCACTAAGCAACAACATCAGATGCATTCATCATACATCATAACAACAACACTAAGAAAATAAACAACATAAATCACATCGCACAAAGCACATCAATACATAGGATATACGTGGTTCACCCCAATGTGGGGCTACGTCCACCAATTTATTCTTCTTCTTTATTAGTCTTCAATCCTCTTACATTCATTTTCTCCTGTGCACAGAGCCACAGAGCCAAATTTGCACTGGACAGGTGATCTGTGCACAATGCACTAGATCCACCTTCCCAAAATCAGGTCAAGGCACAGAGCCAACTCCTTTTAGCACAAATCCTTACATAGTCTGTTGCATGGAGAAACTTACAACCTCTTGCACTAAGCCAACATCAACACTTACAACATATTGTGCACATAGCCAACAACTTCGCATGCACTAAGCCAATCAGTAACTACTTTACATCGCTTAGCTACTACTTATTTATACATTTACAAAGAGGCCTAATCATGGGTAAACCCATGTTCTAACATCCCATAACCCATTACATAAACCCTAGTAAACCCTTTTCTTGGTCCACAAGCCTGCAAAACAAGTTATATCCAGTGATCTTAGCTCTTCCTCGGTGCTCCATCTTCGACCAGCCTGTCGAAGTCCCAAAAGTGGTCAAACACGACCAATGTTTCCTCAAAATTTGGTCAAGGGCCAACAATAAGCTTGTACACCTTTGAGTGATCAACACTATAGGTACCTCCAACAAATCCTTAGTCACCTAGTGTAAAGATAAACCCAATAATCCTAAGAAGTAACATCCTCGCCACAAAAAAAAAAAAAAGGGTCCCAAACCCACTTAGATGACAACTTCAACTCCTAATGGTGACAAAGGAGAAAAATCTAAAAATAAGAAGACTGACAGACATTGCAATTTTTGTGGGAAATATGGTCATGATGAGTCCAAATGTTTCAAGAACATGGAAACTTTAAAAACAACAATGAATAAGAACAACATTAGTATTGATTCTACTTCTGTTTATTCTTCTCATGGCATGCACTTTCTGCTTCTAGATTCTCCTTCAATGCAACTTCTACTTCTTCTTCTGATGGGTGGATTATGGATTCTAGAGCATCTTATCATATGGCTAAGGATAAAGCCATATTTTATGCTCTAAATGAATCTAGCACCAAGAAAATATTTGTTGGTGATGATAGATATCTTAGTGTTGTAGGATCTGGAATAGTTCAAGTAGATAATGGTCATTTCAATGTTGTATTATGTGTTCCAAGTCTTTCCTGTAACCTTCTATTAGTATATCAAATCACTCATTCAGGTGAAGGTAAAATCGTAGAGTTTTTACCTCACCAAGTTGTAATCAAGGATCTAAAATATCCTAAGAATGTTATTGCAACTGGAATTGTTGATGATATTACTAGGTTGTACAAGTTTGACAACTTTGGGTCATCATCTTTTCCATCAGTTTTTTTTGCTCATATCGATGACTTGAGAAAAATTTTGCATGAGCGGTTTGGTCATCTAAATTATCACTCATTTCAGCAACTATGTAATCAATAGATGCTGAGTGCTCTTCCTCTTGTTTCATGCATAGATGGTGTTTGTGCCAGTTGTGTTCTTGACAAACATCGTCGGGACAATTTTGACAAACGTGCCTCTTGGCATGCCTCAGGCCCTTTGCATCTTTTTCACAGTGAATTGTGTGGTCCACTTTATTCTCCTTCTTTTTACGGGTGCAAGTTTTCACAAAGTCTCTTACATAAGTGAATTTTTCCAAACTTCGGTCTATGTTAGGATTTTATGAAGTTGTCATTAAGGGGGGATAGGATCTAATGCCTCCTTCCTTCTCCTATTGTGTCACTATTGTAAATCCTTCAATCCTATCCCAAGTTGTTCTTAAGCGGGGATTTTAGGATATTTAGACACTTAGGAGTTAGTTAAGATCTACTTGGTCTAATGTGTCATTAGGTAAAAGTGTGTTTCTTAGTGTGTTTCTTTAATATGCATTAGTATGCATTTGTAGTTAGGAAATCCGATGGTCATGATATGTTATTGACATAGAGTGATCTGACGGTTCATATTCTCCTCGATCTTAATGGCTATATTTATTTGTGGATTAACAACCGATTGGTCCATGATATATATTTAAAGAGCATGGAGGGTCATTTGTCGATGATTGATTACGAGAAACTGTCTTGTAAAATCTATCTGCAATCTTTTTTCTTTTTCATTAATAAATTGCTCCAAGTGGCCGCATTGGATGGGGTCGTGGATGTTTTCCCATAGGGGTTTTACCACGTAAAAATATCGATGTGTTGATCTTTGATTTGGTTGTGTGAGTGGTTACTGAAGTTGTTCGTCCTCTGTTGGAATACCTTTGTTTCCGAACAAGATTTAGTAAGATGTGTATTTTAATGTCATGCAAGAAACATGTTACCACTGAACAAACAACAAAAATGTTCTTTTCCAATGTATGGGTTCATTTTGGGTTGCCTACATCTATTATATCTTATTGAGACTCTCGCTTTTTGGGAAATTTTTGGTCTCATTTATGGGAGCTGATGGAAACTAAGTTAAAGAAGATCACAACTTTTCATCCATGGACATATGGACAGACATAGTCGGTAAAAAGAACAGTGGTACATTTACTTCAAGGATACTGCATCACGCATCCTAAGCTATGGGATGAACAATCTCCTTATGTACAACATGCTTATAATCATGCCATGCATTCTTCTACTCAAAGAACTCCTTTTGAAGTATGTTTGGGGTACTTACCTAAATCACCTATGGATTTTTCTTTTGGAGAAGCAAGTAAAGAGAATGGATAAGATGATATAGATAAAGCTGAAAGAATCAATCAGAATATCCAACAAGTACATCAAACAGTATAGGAACAATTAGAGAAGAACCAAGCCAAATATAAGGCTAAGAATGATAAAATTTGGGTTGATCATCAGTTTCAAATCGGTGATCAAGTATGGTTACATATCAACAAGGATAGAATGAAGGGTGATGGTAAAAATATTAGACTAGACCGGTATGGTCCCTTCAATATCTTAGAGAATATTGGTACTAATTCCTTTTGTTTGGATCTACCATCCTACATACAAATGTATTTAGTGGTAAATGTTGAGAATTTGAAACTTTATAAGCCCCATGTTAGCACTCTGTAACTTCTTAGGATGAGGAAGAAATTGACAAAGGTAACCACAAAACCACTTTGGAAGTTGGGATCTAGCCCTGCCATCTTCAGAGAGGGATCTCTCTATAGGATTTAGATTTGTTGAGATTAAATTATTAGGCTAGTTATGATAGACCAGGGTTTGGTTTTTGAAATTTTTGGTTGAAACAACAAGGGAAGGTCATTGGGAAATGGAGTCAACTTCTGAGATAGATCAGGAAGATTAACACAACAATGTATTTTTTAGGGAACAAAGGCAAAATAAGCACAATTTCCAGCAATAAAAAGCATTCAAATGATGGCAGGACAGAAATAAGAAAATCCCATTACAAATGAGAGCATCTAGGATGAATTCTCAGATGTAACTTTAGAATAAAAACATAAGATATATATTTATGAACAGAGAAACATATATAGATGAATTCTGAACATGAAATCTTTAACACAGAGACCAATATTCATTGCATGAATGGAGCATCAGATAAAGCCAAATTCCAAACATATACTCTCAGCCAAATACTGGAAAAGAATAAACATTAATGGAAATGAGAATTACAAAGGGAAAAATCACTAAAAATAAGAACCGTGATGAATCTCTGCTATCAGAAACACTCTATGTTATTAAAGTTCTTGAAAAATTACATAACTTTCAAATACATAGGCAAGCCATACTCCCTCCATTCCAACCCCCTTTTACATCAAAAGGCCTCCAAATATATAAGATCCCATCACCACAATAGGCTTCTAGGATTTCAATTATTGTTGCCTATAATCATGGATCTGGTTACGTTAATGGAGAATAAATCCCCAACAACTTTACTAAAAATAGTAAATATGATTTGACAAAATATCATATATTTGGAGAAAAAATAGAATTTGAGGTTGTGGTTAGTTGTTAGGTACATTTGGAAATCGATTTGATGGGAGTTTTTGATGATCTATTTCTTCAATGTTTTCTCTTTGCCCAGTGATTTTGACCCCTCTTTCATCTATCTCTTTTGAATTATTCACCTCTTGAAATTATGAAAAATAGGGTCCAAGGAAGTATTTTATTGTCCCACTCTGAGATATATGTGTGAAATATGGGGGAGGTTTTTGTAGATCATCTTGTTCTGAGAAAAAACCTCTCTTGTGTTTTTTAAATTCATCTCCAGTTGTCCAGGATCTGGATTTGAAAAAGATGTCTCAAACAAGAAAATCTTGAATCTCGAAAAATATGGCTCAAATATGCTCTTGATTATCCTAATATGTAACATAAATGAGAAATATGAGATATTTTATTGTTATTTGGCCCGTTCTTAGCAAAACATTCTTTAGATTTCTCAAATTTCATCCTCGTTTTCCCGTAAATTGCCTAAGAAAATGACTGGTCGAAATGGGAAAAAAATGGTTTTTTAATTGGGGGAAAGTGGTTTTCGGAGAGGGAAAGTTGGTTTTTTGGGGGGTAGGGTGGTAAGTAGTTTAGGAGGGGGGGTCCGAAATCACAGGAGAGTGACAAGTGGCGGGAGTAAAACTGCTTTTCGGACCCCCCCCCCTCAATTAAAGTTCAGATGGCAAGGGAGGGTCTGAAATTTTATGGGTCGTTGATTTGTTTGTTTGGCTGGGATGGGATGTGTGAGTGGAAAATGACGTATGAAGTACGTGAGGGGGATTAATAAACTTAGGATATAGTTTTTGTTTTAATCTTTTATTATTTGTTTTGTTTTTATATGTATTTTTTAATTTAATTTTGTTTCTTTTTAAAAAAAAAATTCTTAAATAATGTTTCGTTTTTTGTTTTATTTATAATGTTTTGTTTTATTTTTTTTTTTATTTTTTATTTTTTTTCATTTGATTTCATTTTAATTTTTTTCTATTTGTTTTAATAATGTTTTGTTTTAATAATAATTATTTTTAATTTTTAATTTTTATAATGTTTTGTAATTGCATTATTTTTTAATTATTTTAAGTTAAAATTATTATTACTTATTACCCTAATCTATATACTAACCTACTAACCTAATTTAATAATTATTAACAATATTAACCTAATAATCCACAGTTGGTGTCATTTTTGTCGACGTTTCGAATTCGAATCGGGATTCATCATCAGGACTAATCATCAATTGATAGCATGTTGATCTCAGTTAATTAATAGTTACTATGTAGGATGTATTAAAGATTTTAACCTAGGTCAGTTGTCTAAAAACCTACAGAAATTAATTGATTTTTTATTCATTTTTAAACTGAATAATGATATAATAATAATTAATAACTTATTAGTATGTTTGTAAAGTTATTTAGTTATATATAAGTAAAATAAGTTTAACCACCGAAAAGTAACATCAGCAAAATGGATCAAGAGGCCATTAAGAACCTTAGAAACAATGAAAACATTGTGATTTTAAAAGCTGATAAGGGTGGCGCTACAGTAGTCATGAACAAGGTAGATTACAACACCAAAATGATAGAGCATCTCACCACAACTGCCAGCTATAAAAAGTTAAACAACAACCCAATATCCAAGATTATCAAGGAAGTCAAAAAAACCATAAAAGCTTCCAACCTAGACGAAAGAATGAAGAAATGACTAACCCCAAGCTACCTAATCACTCCTAGAATATATGGACTCCCTAAAATCCACAAAGAAGGAGTTCCTCTGAGACCAATTGTCAACACGATTGGTTCCCCAACCTATGAACTAGCCAGGTACGTAGCAAGGATCCTAGGACCTTTGGTTGGCAAGACAGACTCTTACATAAAAGATTCAAGAGACTTCGTGGAACTCATAAAAGAAGAGAAAATTGAATCTAAGGATATCCTCATCAGCTTTGATGTGGTTTCACTTTTTACAAAGATCCCGTTAAATGAGGCCATTCAAGTCATCAATGAGGTCGCAGACCCTCAAATAGCCAAACTTCCAGAAGTGTGTCTAAAATCAACCTTCGTCAGTTTCCAAGGAGAGTTTTTCGAACAAACAAGCAGGGTAGCCATGGGATCCCCTTTATCCCCAATCGTAGCCGACCTCTACATGGAGAAGTTCGAGAAAAATTCCCTTGAAACATATCCTCTTAAACCATCTATATGGAAAAGGTATGTTGATGATACCAACGTCATATGGCCTTATGGCAAAGAAGAACTAGATAGATTCTTTGAACACCTTAATGGTATTTCAGAAAACATAAAATTCACCATGGAACTAGAAGAAAACAACAGGATACCCTTCCTAGACGTTCTTATAACTAGAAAACATAATGGTACACTGGGACACAAGGTCTTGAGGAAGAAAACTCATACAAAAAGTTACCTTCATGCGGATTCCCACCACCATCCCTCTCAGAAGATGGGGGTTCTCAACACCATGGCGATAAGGGCAACAAGAATTTCTGACAAAGAACATCTCAAGGAAGAAATAGACCACTTAACTAAGGTCTTTAAGAACATTGGGTATAGATATGGAGACATCAAAAAGGCAATG
The DNA here is from genome assembly GCA_009831015.1 of Picea engelmannii. NCBI lineage: Eukaryota > Viridiplantae > Streptophyta > Pinopsida > Pinales > Pinaceae > Picea > Picea engelmannii. The sequence goes on along the minus strand of ML778509.1, from coordinate 341,344 downwards.
GATAGAAAGGATAACAGGACCCGTGTACAGATTGATCAAACCTCCAACATAAAATTCTTCCTTCCTTACATTCAAGGTGTCACAGAGAAGATTGCAAAAGTATTAAAAAAGAAAGAAATTACAACCTCCTTCAAACCCCTAGTTACCATCAGAAAAAGAATGAAATTTGTAAAAGACCCTATAGACCAACAACAAGGAAAAGGCATCTACAAGGTCTCCTGTTCATGCGGAAAATGTTACATTGGGGAAACTGGACGATCATTTCAGGTAAGGATTAAGGAACATGGAGCAGACATTAGAAATGAATGCATTCGTACCTCGGCCTTAGCAGAGCACTCACTTAAAACCAAACATCATGTCTGCTTGGAGGATATAAAAATACTAGCAAAAGAGGATCATTACTACATGAGACGTTTAAGAGAAGCTCTTGAAATAATCAAACACCCCAACAATATGAGCAAAGACGGTGGCTTGGAGGTAAGCAGTTTTTGGCACCCATTAATCAACCAACTTAGTATCCCTCATAGATCTAATCAGGCTTGACCCCTCCCTTATTCTTGCCTTCTTGTTTAGGTTTCCCTTTGCCTCACTTCTTAGACTTAGGAGTCTAACCAACCTGTTTTACCTTTTAAAATCTTTAATTATAGGCACCTACTTTTTCAAATATTTAAGTCACTTATAACCTTTCATGACATTCTAATATAAAAAAAAATCAAAAGTACTTTCATTTTAAAACCCTAAAAACTTTTCCTTCCTGACTCTTAATTCTAAACCTAAAACCCACCTTTCCGAAAACTTTTTCTAGTAACTAGTTCACTAAGCTTTAATTAAAAATTTAACCCTAAAAACAAACTTTTACAACTCTAAAACCTAAAAACAAACAACCTAACTAAAGCCCCCTTCTCACCATAATTCAATTAATTAATTTTAAATTTAATTCAATTAATTGAATATTTAATCACTAACTTAATTTTCACTTAAAATCTTTACAAACTTAGTAATAGTTTATTTTTATATTATTATTTGGTTTAAAAACTTAATTCAATTAATCAAATATTTAATCACTTAATTAAAAACACTTTAAACTTATTTTACTTATATATAACTAAATAACTTTACAAACGTACTAATAAGTTATTAATTATTATTATATCATTATTCAGTTTAAAAATGAATAAAAAATCAATTAATTTCTGTAGGTTTTTAGACAGTCGACCTAGGTTAAAATCTTTAATACATCCTACACAGTAACTATTAATTAACCGAGATCAGCATGCTATCAATTGACGATTAGTCCTGATGATGAGTCTCGATTCAGATTCGAAACGTCGACAAAAATGACACCAACTGTGGATTATCCGACAAACAACTTTGAAAATACTCACCACAGAAATCTAAAAACAAAAATATTAACCTAACTAATTAATTTTAATTATTAATTATCCTAAGGTTATCTAACTTATTAAAATAGTTATTTTTGTTAGTTTAATTGAAGTTACCTAACATCATTTCATGCAAGGATAAAATTAGCGGGGGGGAATGATGAAGTGGATGGTGTAATGGAATGAATGATGGATGAGATGTGGCACATAAGATGAATGGACAGGGGAGTGAGTGGCACAGAAGTGAATGAAGGATTGGGTAAAATGGATGGAGGGGCAAAGTCATCCGAGGAAACCAAACAAGCTAGGATCCTTTTTGGAAATAATTTGCAGAATAAAATATTATTTACAACATCTCAAATATAAAAATCCTCAACTATAATCAAATGACCCTATAAAAATTTATAGGACCCTAACATAGGCTCCACTTGGGCATGGTAGCCTCCTTGTGAGGTGCCAAGAACACCGTAGACTAAGTAGCCTTGTTCATTGGGCTGATCCCAAAACCTGTAACTTTCTCTGTCATGAAACCTTTGTGACTGAAAATCTTGAAATTGAGATCCAAATCATTGCACTGAGCTTATTTGCACACTGCTACCTACCCTACACTACTGAAAATAATGTTGAATCAAATAATACAAAAATGCCAATGAAGCCAGTCAAGTAGTTGCTGAAATAAGTGGACTGCTTGACTACTTGTTAGCAAAATCAAAAGGATAGCTTCACTTTTTGTCCACAAAATCAAAGTTGTAAAGCGTAATGGCAACTGCTAAAAACATGATTGATCATTTAAGCTGAAAAAATCCTCCATGTAGTCTGCTACATGGTCAATAAATGCATGATTAATTACTATGTCTTCCAGGCCTTTAATGACCAGTTGATCATGGATGATTTCATCATCAACTATATCCTAAGGGTTAAACCCCGATTCTAACTCTACAGTTTCAGTCTTGTACTTGAAAGCATAATCCTCATCAATTTGAAAGTCAAAAGGTATACAATTTCCTCTTGTTTTGGAGGAGAAAGATTTTCCAAGAATTGTTTAGGATCTTGGAAATTATATGATTGAATCTGAGAATCCAAAAGTTCAATATCCTTCTCAAATATTTCAACAACTAAGTCAAGAAAACAAATTTTACCCTAGGATAAAATTTGGTTGATTTCAAACAATGAAACAAGGTTGTTGAAAAAATTTCATCAATTGGGAACTCTACTAAATTATCCTTGAATTCCTTTAAAAATTCACAAGATAAAGGATTTGTTACATACCCATTCATCTTGTTTTGCAAGAAATCTGATCAACATGTATTGGAGTTTCCATGAATGCTCTAAAATATGGATTCTTTGACAGTGGAGTCACCTTGAAAATTTTGAATCTATGGATACTATGAACATGGAGTCACCTTGAAAACTTTGAAGCTCTGGATACTTCGAACATGGAGTCGCCAAGTGAATAATTCATCCTTCTTGTGTATGATCATTTTTCACCATCAGTAATCAGATCTGGAACTTGATACATTTTTCTGAGGAAGATCCCCAGTGGATTCACCACTATGTTAGCACTCCATAATTTCTTAGGTTGAGGAAGAAATTAACAGAGGTAACCACAAAACCACTTTGGAAGTTGGGATCTAGCCCTGCCATCTTCAGAGAGGGATCTCTCTATAGGATTTAGATTTGTTGAGATTAAATTATTAGGCTAGTTATGATAGATCAGGGTTTGGTTTTTGAAATTTTTGGTTGAAACAACAAGGGAAGGCCATTAGAAATGGATTCAACTTCTAAGATAGATCTAGAATATTAACACAACAATGTATTTTTTATGGAACAGAGGAAAAATAAGTACAATTTCCAACAATAAAAGCATTCAGATGATGGCAGGACAAAAATAAGAAAATCCCATTAAAAATGAGAGCATCTAGGATGAATTCTCAGATGTAAATTTAGAATAAAAATAGAAGATATAGATTCATGAAAAGAGCAACATATATAGATGAATTTTGAACATGAAATCTTTAACACAGAGACTAATATTCACTGCATGAATGGAGCATTAGATAAAAATGAATTCCAAGCATATAGTCTGAGTCAACTACTAGAAAAGAATAAACATTAATGGAAATGATCATTGCAAAGGGAAAATTCACTGAAAATAAGCACCGTAATGAATCTTTGCTATCATAAACACTCTTTGTTATTAAAGTTCTTGAAAAATTACATAACTTTCAAATACACAGGCATACCATACTCCCGCCATACCAACCCCCTTTTACATCAAAAGGCCTCCAAATATATAAGATCCCATAACCAAAACAGGTTTCTAGGAGTTCAATTATTGCTTCCTATAATCATGGATATGGTTACATTAATGGATAACAAATCCCCAACAACTTTACTAAAAATAGTAAATCTAATTTAACAAAAGATCATAGATATGGAGAAAAATTAGAATCTGAGGTTGTGGTTAGTGGTCAGGTACATTTGGAAACCAATTTTATGGGAGTTTTTGATTATCTGTTTCTTCAATTTCTACTCTTTGCCCGGTCATTTTGACCCCTCTGCCATCTGTCTCTTTTGAATTATTCGCCTCCCTAAATCCTGAAAACTAGGGTCCAAGGAAGTATTTTATTCTCCCCCTCTGAGATATATTTTTAAAATGTGGGGTATTTTTTTGTATATCAACTTGTTCTGAGCAAAAATATCTCTCTATTTTTTTAAATTCATCTCCAACTGTCCAGGATCTGGGTTTGAAAAATATGTCTCAAACAAGAAAATACCGAATCCCGAAAAATAGGGCTCAACGATGCCATATATTCTCCCAATGTGTAACAGATATGAGAAATATGGGAGAGGTTATTTTTATTTGGCCCGTACTGAGAAAAAACCTCTTTTGGTTTCTCAAATTTCATCCTGGTTTTCCTAAAAATTGCCTTGAAAAAGGATTGGTCGAAATGGGGAAAAAATGGTTTTTTAATTGGGGGAAAGTGGTTTTCAGAGAGGGAAAGGTGGTTTTCAGGGGTGGGGTAGGGTGGTAAGTGGTTTAGGAGGGGGGGTCCGAAATCACAGGAGAGTGACAAGTGGCGGGAGTAAAACTTCTTTTCGGACCCCCTCCCCCCCTCAATTAAAGTTCGGATGGCAAGGGGGGGTCTGAAATAATATGGGTCGTTGATTGGTTTGTTTTGGATGTGATGGGATGTGTGAGTGGAATATGACGTATTAAGTACGGGATCGGGATTAATAAACTTAGGATATAGTTTTTGTTTTAATATTTTATTATTTGTTTTGTTTTTATATGTATTTTTTTATTTTATTTTGTTTTATGTTTTAATTTTTATTTGTTTTAATGTTTTGTTTTTTTTTTGTTTTTTTTATAATGTTTTTTTTTTGTTTTTTTTTTCATTTGATTTCATTTTAAATTTTTTTATTTGTTTTAATAATATTTTTTAAAATTTTAAATTTTTATAATGTTTTGTAATTGTTTTACTTTTTAATTATTTTAAGTTAAAATTATTATTACTTATTCAAAATTAATTATTTATTTATTAAAAATAATTATTTTAGTTTATTATTAAAACTATTACATATTTCCCTAATCTAATTACTAACCTACTAACCTAATTTACTAATTATTAACAGTATTAACCTAGATAATTAAATTTAATTATTAATTATCCTAAGGTTATCTAACTTATTAAACTAGTTATTTTTGTTAGTTTGACCCAAGTTACCTAGCATCATTTCATGCAGCGATACAATTAGCAGGGGGGATGATGAAGTGGATGGTGTAATGGAATGAATGGTGGATGAGATGTGGCACATAAGATGAATGGACAGGGGAGTGAATGGCGCAGAAGTGAATGAAGGATTGGGTAAAATGGATGGAGGGGCAAAGTCATTCGAGGAAACTAGGCAAGCCAGGAGCCTTTTTGGAAATAATTTGTAGGATAAAATATTATTTACAACATATCAAGTATAAAAATTCTCAACTATAATCAAGTGACCCTATAAAAATTTATAGGACCCTAAAACCCCAAATGATTAAGGATGAAAATGAAAGTATTCAGGTTCCGACAGTTGAAGATTTTGCTCCAGATTACTTAGACGAGCTACAAGAAGACGTTATTCTTGATAGACGAATCAGGACTTCACAACGAGGTGGTGTGGAATATATTCGAGTTGGTCTTAAAGGGGTAAAACTAAGCAAAGAAAAGTGGATCGAGATCGAAAACGTGAGGGAGATTTACCCTCACTTAGTTGCTGAGTAATCAAAACTTTTGGTGGTCCAAAAGGATTCCAATGGGGACTAATGATATAGGAGGATCTGTAACACTCATAGATGTCCAGAAGGATCTAGAATGCTCACAAAGGTCTAGGTGGATTCATAAATGCTCAAAATTTTATTGTCTCAAATTTTCTTGAAACAAATTCATTGCATAGATCTCTGTGATAGATTTCCAAC
>ML778509.1:320316-334738 GCA_009831015.1 Picea engelmannii | reverse complement strand
GGGCCGACCTGACACTTTCTTATTTTGTAATTCTTTTCTTTAATTATCTTCAGGGCCTACATGTACTTCCTTCTTCAATTCACTTTGTCATCTTCAAAAATTCATTTCTCCTCAACTATGAGGATCCACGTGACGTGCCACATGCCACCGAAAACAACATGATGTATACTATCCATCCATGGGTTTTGTATATGCATGTGCATTTTCCTTCATGTCCAATTACCTTCATCAATCTTGCGGTCCAAAACCCATGACTAGGGTTGACATCAATGACAACAACCAATCTTCCAACAAAAATAACCTCAAACAAAGTTTGCATGCAAAAGTTACAGCCGATCAAAGTTCAGGTCAGCAAGGAAAAAAAATCAAAGTTAAGGTGACACATATCACCACTGAAAGGGTGAAACGTGGCATGACTGTACAGCCCGAACAATGCTAACATGAAAAATTCACAATATGACACGTGGCACAATCATACGTCTGATTGAGAAAGTGACAAGGATACCATACATGCATCAGTGGACCAATTATGTAATGACACATGGCTCAATCGTACACTTGGTTGAATGGTGGACCAATGAGAGACTGCCACATGGCAGTCTCCCATTGACCAAGTATGGATAAAGAGGAATTAAATTTTGGTTGAGAGCCTAGAGGATTGAACTCGGGTCTCTTGCATAACATTCCAATGAACTACCATTACAACACAAAATTGAGTCTTAACCATATATGGTTCAATATTTATTTATGTTGGTTGAAGTTTTGTGAGAAAATAGGATCAAGGGCTAGCCCCCGATCCTATGATTAATATGGAAACCGTAGCCCAAGATTCGTAGGGGTTATAGTATATATATCGTCTCATATAACTATATCCAACAAAAAATAACATAAATATAACAAAGTATCAATGGAGGGAGAGGTCTATGAGGTCAAACCCGCGACCTCCTCCCATTCATAACAAAATTTAACCATTATACCATGAATTACGGTTTGTTATAACAAACCAATGGATTTTTAATTAATTCAATGCCTATGTGAGTGCCAAGGTTGGGCCACAGTTTGGTCGACCTAGGCTATTTAATGACATGAAATCCAATGCGACATCACATCATATCATTGAAGAGTATGGGTTTGGTCTCAAAGTTCATGTTGAAGGGTATCAAGACTTGGGGATAACACCATAATGCGTGCCAAGAGGTTCCTTAATGAAATTATATGAATTTTATACTTGTTTTTCTCAAAATTTTGCAAGGAATGCAATGGAATACTCTGTTTCTGAGTTTGAGCAATGTGTAAAAAGTCCATTGTAAAAACATAAACATTTGAGCATTAATAAAGAGGTCTCAATTGGAAGTGGACGTAGAGGCATAGCCCAAATTGGGTGAACTTCATTAACAAACCTGTGTATGTGATTTTGGAATTGTTGTTCTATTTTCACTAAGTTATATTGCAAATTATTTATCATTAAACTAGATTTGGATAGATAAGTAACTTCACATGTATTATGTAATCAGTCAAATGATTATTATTATTTCGAAATCAAGTTAGATGATATGTGTATTAAATGATAATTAGCATCTAAGGATTTTTCGGATCAATCATCGTCAATATGATCATCGAGAACATTTTCATCTACATCTGGATCAAGTTCTTCAACTTCTTCATTTGATTGTACATCTACCTCATGCTCCTCTACATCTTCTTCTTCTTCAATATCATCTTCTTCTGGTAAATTATACTTTAGAGGCCTTCCTCTTGGATCATATCTAACAATGTATGACCAACATGATTTATCTAGAACCTCTGAATAAAATACCTACTCACATTGGCTTGGAAGATCATAAGTTTCTATACCCGGCTCAAACATCCTTGTATTAATGATGGTAAATCCATTCGCATGCTCAATAATAGTTTTTTTGGGATCATGTTCATTCATCTGTAACATGTATCATTTGACCTCAAACAAAACTGACTTGAAGGAATTAAAGTCACACTCGATTATATCATTCAAATACCCATATTATCTATTTTCGGATATTATTGGATGTATGTCACTTCTAGAGGAAATATTAGTGACCTGAAATATTGCAGTTATCCGACAATTAGAGGTTTTCTTCTTATCATCCAACTTTTTGATGTGAAATTTACATCCATTGCACCACATAATATTGTGGTGTTTCACTTGCAATATGCCCCACACTTAAAAAATGGATATTTTTCAATGAATAAACATGATATTTAGACTTAGTAAAACTTTATAAAAGAACCACAACATGACATAGATTAATAAAATGGAAAATAATTGAAGCATGATGTGGGTGAATAATATGCTTGTATGTTTATCTTTTAAACCATATTCTAAATCAATTTCCCTCTGAGTAAGATTGGTATCTTGATTACGATGAGCTTCTTTAAGCAAAGTATCCACCCCTTCCCATGATAACCTACCATTTAATTGTATATTACATCAATATATCCATACTTTCATCCAATAAATATTGTTTGTGATAAATAAATTTAATGCATCCCACTTTCAACCAACTATATGAAAAAAGAATAAAAATTACTAATTATAGTAAAGATTAAATAATAATTGATCATGGAAGCTAAATAAAACTTAAATAAGTTCAATATAGAAATTGATCAATATTAATGTAAATTATTATAGATTTCTAGCATCTAATTATCTTTCACTTTCCTCATTCTGCATTTCTCAACCAATACCTCCCCTTCAAATTTGTTAATGGAATTGAGATCCCAAATCCTAGACACCTTCATGATTTTTGTTGCTAATTTAAGAAGATACTGACTAATATACACCAATGATTGATATACCATATATCCCTCCACCACAGATCCCTCCGGACATGCTCTTTTTCTAACGAAATCCTTCAATGACTTCAAGTGCCTCTCCACCATCTACATTGACCTTGTGTGTATAGGTCCACACATTTCAATCTCCTCAACTTGGTGTATGAGGTAGTGTTCTTTTGCATTGAAAAATGCCAAAGGTAGATGCTTTTTCATTTCTCACATTAGCCGAGGAATTTCTCTCCTCCAATATTTTGTATTTTCTTTATGGATTTCTTCAAATGAAAACCACCTACACATGAGATAGAAAATTATATCATAGGTTTCAACAACAATGTATACACATTGAAAGTAAAACAAATGACGACAAGTTGAGCAACAACAATTTTTCATATAAATCATTAATATTTACCTCATGTATTTTCCAATATCATATATTATAACTTGTTTTACATTGTTGTCAAAGCTGTTTGGGAGAGATAGAGGTAGAATATATTATAACAACAAAGGGATCATTAATTTTTAGGAAAAGAAAACCATATTGTAATACAAAAAAATTGTACATTTACCAATATAGAAATCTATGTCCAAAATAATTACCTTAATGAAGGTACGCCAGTTATGAGTTTTGACCCCACCAAATTCACCTTTCTTCATTAAGATGGTCTTTATGTTTGAAGCAAATCTTATGGGAAATTTAATTTTTTGAATGACCTCTTTCACAACATTGCTTTCCTGCTCTGTAAATAACCATGGAAGACTATTTCAGTGTACTCCATTTCTATTTGAATAAATCACATTTTGCAGTGCATGATTGGCTACCTGAATGTCAGTACACATTTTGACAATTTTTTCTTTGTCAGTCCTTCCATCTACAATTCTCCACAACGTTTTTGTTACATTATTCTCGATATGCATTTTATCAAACAAATGAGCTATTTTTAGGTGCTCATAGTAGGACAACCTATTGAATTATACATGGTGACTTTTCATTCCTCATGGAATCCCATTAATGTCTTAACGACATTTATGAAAAATAATTAACGAGATTACAAAAATAATTGTTAGATACAATAAACAAAATTTGATACAAATTAAAATTTTAAAACATCAATATATATGCAAACACATACACTAAATTCTTACCTTGACGGTTCTATTATATTCCAACTTCCATAGGTGAAGTGTCATTCTTTAGGGTTTTATTCCAGTCTCTTCTTTCAAATTGAAAATATGTTTTTATGTAGTTCGATACCTATGGTTCATAGGGTGGAAGTGCCTATACTCATCAAATACCTCCTTTCCTAGACTTCTTGAATGATGCAATTTCATCCTAGGACCACAAACTAGACATGAAAATTTACCCTTTGTTTGAAGACCTGCAAGATTATATGGATTAATGTCAATATTATTTATATAATGAGGAATTGATATTGAAGAAGCATGCATCATATTTTCATAAAATTATATATTATTAAAGTGCATTAGTATGTTACATACCAAACAAATGTGCTATCCCAGGGGCATCATGAATTGTCCATGTAAGTATTCCATGGAATTGAAATTGCATTTGCCCTATTGGTCTACAAATGTCGTACATAGTGATGTCATCCCATAATTTTATTAGATCGTCAACAAAAGGATCAATATATACATTCATATCTTTCACTTGGTACTTACCAAATTGGGTGGAAGTACACATAATTACTACCTTGTATATATATATAAGTAATTATGCAACGAATAAGAAAATGAAATACAATGTTCAAACCAATTTTGTAAGCAAATACCTCGAACAATCATTGCCAACATTGTGTGCTCCCTCTTTATTGGAATCCAAGGAGGAAGGTTACTGTTTATAACAAAAATAGGCCACACTAAGTAAATAGAACTGAGCTCACCAAATGGATTGACACCGTTAGCTGCCAATGAAATCCTAACATTATGAGGTTCTTTAAAATTTGGCCATCTTTCTTCGATGTTCCTAAATGCAAAACCATCTCCAGGCATCTGAAGAACACCATATTCACTTATATGTCATGCATGGTAGTACATAAACTGTGCAATGATTTGGCACCTAAAAAATCGTTCCAAATGTTGAATTATCAGAATATGATGAAGAACCTTGTGAGACACCTTTTTTGTTACTTGATCAATTCAATATCTACTGATTTGACATTGTGGGAATTTCATTTATGTTTCATATTGTCCATAATATATAATATGATCATTCAAACATGCATCAATATCTTGATACTTCATTCCAATATCTTTTATAATGGCACACATCTCTCAATATGTGCGAGGTAGATTATTTGACGGTGATAAGAAAAATTCACCTAACAATCTACAACATAAAANAAAAAAAAAAAAAAAAAAAAAAAAAAACTAGTTAATGTAAATAATAGTAATAAAAAATAGTGCATCCTTAATTTACACATTAATTAACAATAAAAATAGAGAAAAATAAAGTCGAACTTTACGTATAATATGTGACGAATTATATTACGTACCTTAGGATCTGTGTGAGACAAGTGTTTGACAAATCATTCAATACATTCAAGTTCACCAACAACATTATAGTAGAGAGAATATTTTTTATTGAGCATTCATAAAGGGATTGTTCTTCCTTCTTAAGCATAGGTACATCATAAATATCATCATCGTTTTCCTCATAAATAGGAGAAAAGATGTCTTGGATCAATCTATTTGTTCTATCATCCGGCTCAACAATATTATTGGTGTCATCTCCTTCCATAGGATTGACTTGATCTTTAATATCCATATCGTCTTCCACATCTTATACAATAGTATTTCTACTACTACTTGGAAGATATTTATCTGACAGAATACACCTAAAAGGATTTATCCTTAAAATTACACACAATCAATAACATTATTGTATATAGCAAATATTAAAACAAAAGAAAATTTATCAATATAATCAATACAAAGACATATATAATAACTAACTTACCATGGGACAAAATGTATGGCCCCCTTCATAATGCCCATACGTAAAACAATGCATTTCATCTATTTTCCTTACAAATCTTCTTCTTTTCAAACCCTTGCATTGATTGCAAGGAAAATAACATTTCCCATTAGTATCGACCTGTGCCTCCAATGCATCCCTTAACCTAGCAATTGTCCTTTGACTCTCTTTAGGTGTTGTCATTGGGATTTCCACTGAAGCAATATAAGTACATTAATATACAGATTATATATTCTTATTGTAAAAATCTCATTGAATTATATTGACCCCATATGTACTAGAGAATCAATCCATTTTTGTCATAGATTTATTAAAGGTTTATAATAGTAATCAACAAATCAAAACCACACTTTTTAACCACATAAGTTCCAAAGCTTGACTATAAGCAAGCAATAAAAGAGAACTACACTAAGAAAAATTGTATAGTAATTAAATGGAATTGAGTAGGCATGTTCATACCTATTTCCTAGGGAAAAAATTGTGTCGCCAAATGAAAGAGGGTCTAAGTGTTAGGGATCCATTCTAGGTATTTAAAAAATAGACAAAGTAATATTAAAAATTTGTAACCTTCAAAGTAAAAAATCCAAGGTATGAAAATCAAGAATTGGATTTTAGGCAAGTAACACATAGGAAAAAGACTAATAAATCATGCAACGAACAATGAGCATAAAATATTTTATAATTGTTGCACCTACAACAAAATAGTCGAAAACACTAACCTTCGTTGATCTTCCGACGAGCATTGACTATGTAAAAGTTGACCAATTTAGTGATCGTTAAACCATTTTCAAATAGGCAGTTGACATCCTCTAGGATCGTCGATAGATCGATGAACTATCCTCTAGGTTCATCGAAATATCGACATATATAGATGTCCATCGAAAGTTCGATGTTCATCGGGGCACCTAGAAAAAAAAAGATTAAAATTTTAATATTATGTTGTGATTTGCAACAATGTGATTGAATTTATCCTTATCATATAATTTATTTTTCGAATTTTAACCCCATATGTAGTAGTTAATAACCACACGTATTCCATCCTACATGTGCAACCAAATCTACCCTTACAGTTGTCCAATAGTCTATTTGAATTCTGGGTCATCTTGTCAACATCACAACCACACCCAAGGCAACTTCAGTCCTCCTTGGCATCTCAATCCTCTATAAAGTCTACCTAGGTCGACTACAAGTTTTTATTCCTTGATTGAATCTCCCTTCATGTTCATCTGTGTACATGGATATGGAACGTTCCAACTGCTCAAGTCTTGAACATCCAAATTTCCCTTGCACAATTACTTCAATCCATTGGCCATGCACCTGTGTATATTGCTCCATGTCTTAACATGATCAAGTGTTTGACCCGACCATCATGCCCAAGTCATGATAAATTCCCATCATGCCCAAGTTTATATTTTCATACTGCAATACAATATGTCTATGCAATCCTATGAACCATGGCAAGTCCCCATATTGCCTCTTATTTTTGAGTCATCTCTCTGCAATCCAACATACCAAAATGAGAGTGGCCAGCAAACCCCCTCAAGTGTCTCAAAAAAATCTCCAAAGTGTTCCAAGTCAAATGAGCCACTCGAATATTTTCCATGCCTTCTTTCCAAATAAAGGCACATCCATGCTGATACTCTTTTCAACTTCAACCAATGGTCATCTTGATCTCTGCGACATTTGAAAATCATCTGCAAGCTTCCCAAGGATTTCTCTACCTCATCCTATGTCCCATACCAAAGGAAAGAGAGAAAATTCCATGTCACCTGGTCTGCATTCTTCCCGTATAGGTTGAAATTCAACATTTTCTTGGTTGACTTCTTCATTTCCTCCATCTATCACTTGGAATGAACTGCCTTGCTCCGCCCACAAAATAATTCCATACTTTGGCTCTATCATTGCGAATGCCCAAGAAAAGTTATGCCTCCTCCTCATGTATGTCAAGTCATCACATAAGACAAAAAAATAGTATAAGGTGCCTATGCACCAAGGCACCTCATCCCTTATCTTCCTCTTTCACCAAACTTGTCATGTTAGAGTGCCTTTAGGCTCCACTACTTTCTTCATGGCAGTTATCCATATAACACTTTGTCAAAGGGATAGGCGGATGCCCAAGCCAACTCCATGAGATAAAACCCAAATTTTCCCATGTCTACTAATGGACTCATCCAAGTAAATAATCCCAATCTCATGCCTAAATGTTTGACCACTATCAAGGAATATAAAATGTGCAATGTCCCCTCTGAAGTTTTCACCACTTGGGTTGATCCCAAGTCTACCATTTTAACTGTAGAAGTGGATTTCACTTGGAATTCCTCCAAGGAACCTGACATCCCCTTCAAAGAACTCGTCGCAACATTTATTCAATGAAAAAGATAAGAAACAACATACCTCTTCATGAAGACGCCCTTGGCTATGCCCATGGTTCAAGTTGAGTTTGTTGTCTTAGACTTACGACTCACCTAAGCTAATAATTGTTTGCACAGACTCGTCTCAGTTGCATTCCACAACAACACAATTCTTACCATGCCTTTTGTTGTGACTCAATCCTAAGCCCACGGTCTAAGCACATCAAAATCAATCAAGTCACAAACTCATAATCCATTTGGGTCAAATCACCTATAATATATTTTCCATCCACTCCTTGTTTGTCTCCTTTACCAAGGAACCAATCCCACACTCACCCAACTATCAATTTATGTGTTGCTAAACTTATAACTCATCCAAAGTCTATGAATAACTTCAACTTCACCCAACAAGAAACATGATTTGGTTGATAATATTGGTGATGCTTGGCATTAATATGTCTTGGTGAAGTGTGTCTTAATGCCTCATGTCAAGTATGTGACCCAAAATCTACTCTAAGACCACATGTCACATGAGTGTTCCCAACAGTCATGGTCCACGGTGACATGTGCCTCAAGGCACCATGTTTTCCCACTGCAACCCCCAAATGCGGAGTGCTCCACTCATCCAACCTGTATATATATTTTCCCATGCCCCCTCAAGTCATCTAAAAATGTTTGTGCCCTCCATGGTGCATCCATATTGGTCCATCTGGAGCACATCCTATCCAACCGGAAGAGTGCCTTATCCATCAAAGCTACCTTGGAAACCCCAACATATACACCTGTAATTCCTACTAAGGTGTCTTGGTCGAACATGATGTCCATTTGTGTTGTTCAAATGAAGGTTCCTTGTGATCTCTAGCCAAGGGTCTTACACTCTCACTCTTCGTGTTACTACTTCATGAAAGCTACCACTGACAAGAGGAGGTGCCACTGATCAATGGAAGAAACCTTTCCATGAATAGAGAAACTACCATTTATATGTCTTTGCAAAATCATTCTTTATCATCAGTTCATAAAACACCAAACCTTTCTGAGGGTGTCGATCTATCTTCCTAGTTTTCCAATGTACATGTTTTTACACCATTAAATTGCTACAATGTGAAATTTCAAATTGATACACTGCAAAAAAATCAAACTTCTATCCTTTCATACAAAACATTCATAATGGATCATTTGATTTCAACCACTTCAAGTATTAGATGGTAATCTAGGTAATCACACTTATTATTTTTATTTTTCTCATATTTGTGAATTAAGTAGAAAATTATGGGAATACAATCTTTGTTCTTTAGTTCTTTCTTCATCCAGAGCAACGAATGGAAAAAATATTAAAAATATATATATATATATATATATATATATATATATATATATATAATCAATTTCTAGAGTGCAAGATTGCCAATGAAACCCAAAATACAATTTTGATTCCCCCCAAAAAGTCTAGAACTAAAACAATTTCTTAAATCAATGGTTTCATTCCATTTGCACTCTAGCTCATTCCCTACCATGGACTTAGTTATCAGTGACGTTCTTGACCACTAATTAGATCGATCACTTTAAAAAAAAAAAAATAATAATGTTTAATTACTTTAATATAAAAAATTATTTAATATTTAATTAGTTGTTAGTTGTTTAATGTTTTAGACAATTTTGTTTTTCCAAGGAAAAAAATCTAGTAATTTCACTGTTGGTTGTAACAAAAACAAAAAAATAGATGTTCATTCACACTCGATATGGCATATTTAGCCTACATATACATGGTTTCCCCTTTATACACCATCTAGATACAAAGTAGGTCTATGCAAAATTACAAAAAAGAGGTCTAAGTTTTCCTTACTCAACCTTTTACAAGACAAAAAAAAACATATCAGAATTGAGTCCACCTTCATCAATGTTCATCAAAACTTGTTATGTCTTCATGATACATAAAGTTCAATCAATAAAACTGAATTACATCAATTTAAAACTAGGATTCATGAAAATATTTTGAGTGATTTTGGCGAGTTTCTGTGATTTTCCAGATTCCATTTTCCAATGCCAGACTAGCTTTGGATAATCTTTCCACCTCTGTATTCCTACATGTAGACATGTTCAAAAGTGATGTGAGTGAAATCATAAATGTTGTGCTTGAATTCTTGGAATATAGGATTAAAATGAAGTTTTTCAAATTGAAGACTTCATTCATTGATTATATAACCAATAGGGAATCCCCATAAATGTGAAGATGAGAAATTTTGTTTTTTCAGGCCAAGCATAGGTGAACTTGAGAGCTATCATTTCAAAAAACTTTTAGTTTCATTTCCCATGATATACAAAAAGGAAATGATTTGGTCCCTTGGGAGATATAAAACACCTCCAATACTTCCCTTTGGAGGATATTTTTTAGCAGCACCATCGAAAAAACCCAAGGCATGTCCTTATTTACTAGGGCATGGGATATCCTTGTGGGAGAGTGGGAATTTGAGTTTCAAGGGAAGGTTGAGAGTATGTTTAGACATTGCATAACACATGTCAATGGAATGATCTTTTTATCTTCAAACAAAAATGAGTTCCTTTCTAACCAGACTCCCTAGGCGATGGTAATAGGAAGGGCTTTGTAATTTGAAGTTGTTGGGTTGGAAACCTAGGTTGTTATAGATTCACATATTTAGTTGTCCTTCCAAGAATTTTTCAACCTTATTATTAGGTCTACTTCCTTCCATACCTTTTTAGAGTAGTTTCAAAACAAGAATATATGAGAATTTGTTTCAGACTCTGTCTTATGTAAGCAACATATTCCCATACCTTCAAAACTTCTCTTTCAGAGTATATCCTAGGTGAGGGATTTGTTATTAAAGAGGACCCACATGAAGTTTTTTTCTTTTATTGGGAATTTGAGTTTCCAAATATTTTTCCACCACTATACCTGTGGATATTCCCTATCCTCATAAGCTAGAGATTTGTATCCAAATTGTAGCTCATAATTCACAATTGAATTCAAAGACCAAAGTAGTTGATCCTCTTCCTCAATTATAGTCACAAAATAACTTCAGAGGATTTGTGTGTAATTTTCCCATATAGTCACATTTTCCTATCTAAGGCCAATTTCTCTCCAAGATAGTTAGTGTTTCTACCCCGTGTCTTGATTCCTGTGAGTTATATGTCTTAACAAATTGTAACCTTTGCTTTGGAGATCATGGATTAGATGTGCTACAAGTTTATGGGCATCCTTAAAAGCCACGCAAGGGTCTAATTCAATGAGTACTTGTTCTCCTCTTATAATTTTCTAGACTAACAAATTTCCCACGAAGTGAAAGGCATGCAATATAGATTTCCAAATGATTGTATCATTTTGAAACTTTGTTTTGGCTTGCAGATCCAATCCACAATGCAGTCTTGAGGGAAATATTTGGATTTTGTGACTCTTTCCCAAACCCATGTTCCTTGTATGAGCCTCCAAGCATTATTAGCTTCAAGGGATTTTGAAAATGATATGTTCTTCAGCCTCTGCCTCTAAGATATTTTGGTATATCTATCCTTTTCCAAGAGGCTAGTACTGTTTTTTTCTTCCAATCTTTTCCAGACCAAATGAAGTGAAAACATAATTATTTGATTTTGTCTAGTATACCTTTTGAGATAAAATCTAAGGAAATCCAATAAACTGAGATGTATTAAAGTGTCATTTCCTTAAACAAGAACAATCTAGATAACCAATGATTATACCCTATGTTTAATTTTATTTCCATCTTTTCCAAGAGCCATAACCAATCTACTTTCTTGTATTGATTGGATTTTAGATGAAATCCTAGATAGTTGATTCCAACATCAAAATATCCTATTTGATAGGGAAATATTTGGGTGATGTGGATATTTTCAATCTCTAATATCCCGACCAGAATAACATTGATGATTTCATAGTATTGATTTTCATCCCTATGACTTCACAAAGGAGATCCATGATCTCACCAAGTTTTTCTATCATGTTCCTTGTACCTTCACAAAACATGAGTATGTCATCATCAAAAGGAATATGAGTTATGTTACACGATGGATCCAAATTTATAACTTTGAGAATACCAGTTGTAGATGTTTCCTTTAATGATCTTTTGAGGCCCTTGAATACCAGAAGGAAAATAAGTGGTGACATGGGGAATCCTTTTCTAATTCTAAGTTCATATTTGAAGAAAGGAGATGTGGATCCATTTAAAAGAATGGAAAAGGATTTCAATCTTATACAACTTACAACTAATAATACAAAGGCATGGTAGAAACCTAGATGTATGAGAATGAGTATGATATATAATCATCTTACTCGATCAAAATCCTTAGAAAGGTTGACCTTTAGAGTGAGGAATTTTTTATTTCTAGTCTTAATTGAGTGAAGCCCTTCTTGTGATACTCCCACAGTGTCATGAATCTATGTTCCTTTTAGAAACCCAAATTTCTCCAAAGAAATATAACTTGAAAGGATACATTTTAACTTGTGTGCAATAATTTTCAAAATTATTTTGTAGATACAATTGCAGAGAGATATGGATTTGAACCTCTCAAATTGATTAGGATTATAAATATTCAGAATCGGGGAAATGAAAGTAGTGTTGAATATTTCTAGTGTTTGACCTATGGTGCAAGAGTATTATACCACTTTCAGAAGATCATTTTCGATGAGATCATAGAAACCCATGAAGAATTCTATAGGAATTCCATCTGACCCCATAATTTTTTTCTTTTGAAAGATTTGTAAGGTTCATATAATTTATTCTTTTGTAGAGTTTTTTTTTAGGGTATCGTCTAAAGTGGTACTATATGGATTGCCATCCCAGCTTCACTTTTCGCCACACATAGTATCCTTTATTGTCACATAGTGTGGAATTTATGGAGGGTGATGACGTTGATTTTGAGGATGACGTCCTCGATACCTTTACAATATTTTATTCAGACTCTGACTTTGTCAGCCTGCAATAGGCCCAGAGGGAACACATGTCAAATATCCCAAATATTCTAGCCATGCCATATGGTTCCCTTCTAGAAGCTGCGTCTCTAAAGACCCTTGTCAAGCATTTATCCTTTCATGGAGGAAATAATGCTCTTTCATTGTTTCATTAAAGCAAAGCATTGGTTCTTTAGCCTCTATCATGCCCTATTTTTTTTCCTTCCCCCCCCTCTTCCCCAACCAAGCTCATATTTTCCCCCTTTTGAATCGATTCTTTTGGCCCCAAAAGATGCATCAAAATCCTGTATCCCCATCCCTTCAACAATGAGCTCCAAGTCAAAGAATCAGTGTTTTAGGCATGAAACAATTGTTGTAAAATGGTTCTTGTTGAAGACGTAAACTTGGAAGCAATCCCCAAACTCCTAGGAAAGCCTATAGTTGGAAGATTCTACAGAAAGATAGTGTATCCAAAAACCCTAATAGGTTGATTAGATAGCAATTGGTCCCAAATTATTGGTTATAGGCTGAAATTCCACTTGTTGTCTTTAGGTTGGCTATCCTTTAAATTTCATACAAATGAAGACCTTTCGACCATCTTTGACCAGTGATGGGGATGGGGTCCATCTAGTATGGTGCTAAAAGAATGGGATACAATTTTTTCCCCAACAAGAGATTCTCTCTCCCCAGTCCAAATATGGGCCATTCTTTTGAATCTTCCCCTTCTCTTGTGGTAGGAAAAAATATTAGAATTCATAGGGAATAAAATTCATCTTTTCATCGGTTATGAATCAGATTCTAACTCTAAGCTTGAATGTCGTTGGTATTGTGTACAAGTTGAGGTGGATTTAAAATAAGGTTTGTTGGAAGAGATAAAGTTAGTTTGTGGTGCCACCTCTTGGACCCAGAGAATTGAATATTGGAGGATCATGTTTCATTTCTATTGCTTCCAGGAAGTTGGCCACCTTTAGTCTCATTGTTGAAAATATTTTGGTTTGAATCCCCCTTTAAAAGAATTATGGAAGCAGAAAACAGGTCAGAAGAACTTAGAGGTCACAAAGTCAGTGATAGTAGAGGAAAGTGCAAAGGCAATTTCTCCCTATTCAAAATTTTCTACTCCTAGGGTATTGATTGAGGAGCTCAGAGGTCCTCACTTGGAAGGAATGGAGTTCTCCCCTCCCAGTAAGTCCTCTCCCTCTCATGTTTCTTTTCCTTCCTTGTTGTTAACAAGCAATCCCCTCCCTTATTCTTTCCATACGCTTTTCACGACTTGTCTCGAGAAAGGGTTTCCTGATGCTCTACCCTCTTCCCTCCCTCAATATAAGTTCCCTATCCCCCCTTAGTATGAAA